>MDKI01115181.1:0-27920 GCA_005239505.1 Nicotiana paniculata
ATTTCCCATTCACCCATTTTAAGCATTAATATATCATTAATTACTTAAAATCCCAACAGTTTATACGCCACTATGCACAAGAATTGTAAAATATTGAGGGAGTAAGAGGTAGTTTGTAAGAAAAGGAAGCCCCATTTGTCTAAAGAACTTCCTTTCCCCAGCAACCAGCCAACCACCTTTCAAAAAAACTCAATCAAAGAATGTTTCAAGAATTTGTGTATGAAAAACTTCACTAACACAATCCTTTCCATTTTCTTCTTCCCCTTTCCATCACAATCCTTCTCAGCAGATTCCTCTTTTTCCTCAAGCCAAGAATCTTTTCCCTTCACAAGATTCTTTCTCATAAAAAAACTTGGCTTTTATTAATGATGCCATTGTTCCATTTCTCTTCTCTTCACATCCCTCTCTTTCTTTCCCACTTTGTCCTTTTCATTTTTAGCCCACCCTTTGAAAAATCTTGGAAAAATTCTGTCAAAATCTTCTTCTTCTTCTTCTTCTTCTTCTTCTTTTATACATAAAATTTCATCACCCCTTCTTCTTGATATGTCTTCTTCATCAAGTGTTAACCATATATCTCAGCCTTGCATATATGGTAATGTTTTAAAGACTGGATTTTTTTGCCCTTTTGAGTATTTAGCTTGAAGTTTGGTTTAGTTATATAAAAATGTTGGCTTTTTTTTTTTTTGGTTGATATTTTTGAGTACCCTTCTCCTTCTTGACTTGTCTTCTTTAAGTTTTAACCATATGTCTCAACCTTGCATATATGGTAATGTTTTAAAGACTGGATTTTTTTGCTATTGAAATTCTACCCTTTTGAGTATTTAGCTTGAAGTTTGGTTTAGTAATGTAAAAAAGTTGGCTTTTTTTGGTTGATATTTTTGAGTACCCTTCTCCTTCTTGACATGTCTTCTTTAAGTTTTAACCATATATTTCAACCTTGCCTATATGGTAATGTATTTTAAAGACTGGATTTTTTTGCTATTGAAATATACCCTTTTGAGTATTTAGCTTGAAGTTTGGTTTAGTTATGTAAAAATGTTGGCTTTTTTTTTTGGTTGATATTTTTGAGAACCGTCCTCCTTCTTGATATGTCTTCTGTCAACCATATATCTCAGCCTTTCATATATGGTAATGTTTTAAAGACTGGATTTTTTTGCTATTGAAGTTCTACTCTTTTGAGTATTTAGCATGAAGTTTGGTTTAGTTATGTAAAAATGTTGGCTCTTTTTTTTGGTTGATATTTTTGTGTACCTTTCTCCTTCTTGATATGTCTTCTTCAACTGTCAAACTATATATCTCAGCCTTTCATATTTCAAACACTAAGCTTTTTTACAGTTGAATTGTAGCCTTTTTAATGAAGCTTGTTTTAGTCTGTACATATATGGCAATGTTTTCGATTTTTTAGGCAATTGAAATAGTACCCTTTTGAGTATTTTTAATGAAGTTTGGTTTACTCATTGCATATATGGTAATGATTTAATGTATTCAAAGACTTCTTTTTTTTTTTTTTTAAAATTTGCAGTTTAAATTGTACCCTTTTTGGGTATTTCTCATGAAGATTGGTTTAGTTATGTAAAAAAGATGGGTTTTTTGGTTGATATTTATGTGGGGTTTATTTTCCAATTGAAATAGTACCTTTTTGAGTATTTTTCATGAAGCTTGGTTTAGTTATGTAAAAAAGTTGGCTTTTTGGTTGACATTTTTTGTGGAGTTCAAGCATTTGTAATAATACCCTTTTGAGTATTTAGTATGAAGTTTAGCTTAGTTATATAAAAAAAAGTTGTTTTTTTGGTTGATATTTTTGTGGGGTTTATTATGCAATTGAAATAGTACCCTTTTGGTTATTTTCATGAAGCTTGGTTTAGTCATAAGTAAAACAAATATGGCTCATTTGGTTCATATTTTTGAATATCCTTTGAGAATTTGGCATGAAGTTTGGTTTAGTTATGTAAAAAAGTTTTATTTTTATTTTTTTAAAGCAGGTGATTTTGTTTCTTCAACTGCTGAGAGAAAGTCAAGATTTATGAAATGGCTGAGTAAACTTTTCAAGGGTGGAGGGTCAGGTAATAGGGGAAAGTCAGGTGGACACCAACCACAGTTTCTTGGAGAGGAAAATAAGGTTTGGCGTGCTCCAGCAAGATCAATGGTGATTTTCTACTCTTCTTTTTTCTTGACACCATTTTTTAACTTAAATGCTTATGACAGACCTTATAATGTCTCTTTGTGATATCTGTAATATCAGGATATATTATTGATCTTGTAGGAAACTTAATAAAAGGGAAGGGAAGCCTTGGGGTAACGATAAAGTTGTTTTCGTGTACTTATATGTCACGGGTTCGAATTGTGGAAGGAATCAATAATGCTTGTACTAGGTAGAGTGTCGACATCACACCTTTTGGGGTGCGACTCTTCCCCGAACTCGAGATGCCTCTTTTCCTTTTAGGGAAACTTAATAAAAAAGGGAAGAAGAGGCTAAAGGGTGTATTTTGAGATGTGCCATCTGAATTCTGGTGCTTTAATTTGTTGCTATAATCATGATTCTGAGATGAAAATAAAGACAAATAATTTTCTTAGAGGCTAAATTGTATTATAGGGAAAAGAATAAGCTCTTCATTAACCATGGTATTAAAAATGCTACTCTGTTTCTTTTTCAGGGGTATCAACCAAAGTCTCAACTACACTTTTCTGTTTCTCTTTCTTTCTTTATTTTGAGGAGGGTGTTTGGCTTTAGTCCCCTAAAGAAGCTTGCTTTGTGCCCTTCTTAATAGGATTCTATATATTGTTAAAGATTTTAAAGTTCTAGTTTCTGTTGTGGCTACAGACCTATTGTTTCTGAGCCGAGGGTCTCCCAGAAATAACCTCTCTATCCTTTTGGGTAGGGGTAAGGTCGGCATACATTCTATCCTCCCCAGACTCCACTAATAAGATTCTACTGGGTCGTTGGTGTTATTGTTAAAGATCTTTTAAGAACTATTTCCAACTAGAATTTAAAGAAAAGATCTTCCATTTTTTCAGCTGTACTACTTGTTCTAAGGACAGGAGTTTTGGTTGCCTTCAGAAGTTGATGATTTGAATTCTTCCACTGATTACTCAAGTTAGACCATTGCTTTCAATTAGCTAGAGGGAAGCTCGGTGCACTAAGCTTCCGCTATGCGCGAGGCCAGGGGAAGGGCCGGACCACAAGACTCTATTATAGGCAGCCTTACCCTGCATTTCTGTAAGAGGCTGTTTCCACGGCTCGAACCCGTGATCTTCTGGTCACGTGACAACAACTTTACCAGTTACGCCAAGACTCCCCTATTGCTTTCAATTAACTAATTAACTATCATCAAATAAATCATAACTACAAAGTTCTCCTAAACTTAACCTTGTCATATTTCTTTCAATTGAATTTGGTATCTCCTTCAATTGTTTGTTTTCTCAAACATTTAAAATTTGATTAGGATGATCACTCTAGGACCAGTAAGGAGAAAGAGGAACTAGACCGTGCAGTTGCACTCTCTCTTGCTGAAGATTTGAAGAGACCAAAAGGTAATTATATTTTCATTCAGTTTTCTGCTGCGAAGGAGAGCCTTGACGTAACCGGTAAAGTTGCTGCCATGTGACCAGTAGGTCATAAATTTGAGCCGTCGAAACAGCTTCTTGCAGAAATGCGGGGTAATACTGCATAAAATAGACCTTTATGGTCCGGCCCTTTCCCGGTTCCCGCGCATAAAGAGAGCTTGGTACACCGAGCTGCCCTATATTCAGTTTTCTCTTGCCTCTAGCATACCATTTTCAAGACTTTGATTTCATTTTTTTGAGGTTAGATGATAAAATGTTTATGTTTATCAGGATACAAATGGAGGACTGATCAAGATGAAGATCTAGCAAGATCACTTCAAGATAACTCTAATTCATCCTCATATCCTCCATATGTTCCTCCTTATGCTCCTTCATATGCTCCTTGGGAATATAATCCCAATAGTTATAGGTAATTGGTTTTTTGTTTCCAAAATTGTTGACATATCATATTATACATTGTCTCATCTGAAAATTAAGTAGTTCTATTATTTCACGTCGTGATCTGTACGCATATGGATTGTTTATTTTCTTGATGATGAAAACTATGCCGGATTGTTATTTCTAGAGTAAGAGATAACTTATGTACACACATAAATATTTGCAGAAAATGTAGTGGCTGCTATAGGGATATTGTCTCTGGAAATTATTTGGGATGCATGGGAACTTTCTTTCATCCAGAATGTTTTCTTTGTCGCGCTTGTGGTGTTCCGATTACTGAATATGAGGTACATTCTTGTCCTTGCTGTTTCTGGTCATTTTTGCAATACTCAACCCCTCTGCTAAATATGAAAATAAAAAGTAAAACCATAGAAAATGCAGTTTTTATACAAACTGAATAGTCTCGAGTATTTTGACATGTTAGCTCATTGGTTTCGTTGATTCAAGTTTTCGTTGTCAGGGAATAATGCATATCATAAGACATGTTTCAAGGAAATGACTCATCCCAAATGTGAAGTCTGCCATCACTTTGTAAGGACATACTTCTTCTCTATATGACTTTTTTTTACTACCAATTTGTGAGCAGAGAAGGTATTGCAGATAACTAATGAAATTAAAATTTATTTGCAAACTAATGGGTAAAGGTGTGTGTTTCTCACCTGGTTATGACTGCCTACAATTCACAATGCAGATACCAACAAACGGAGCTGGCTTGATCGAGTACAGATGCCATCCATTTTGGTCTCAGAAATATTGCCCTTCACATGAGAACGATAACACCAAACGGTGCTGTAGTTGTGAACGTCTAGAGGTACGGATGTTTGCAGCTGAAATTAAAGATGTCGGATATTCACCTCTCATTTAACTCATATGCTTGTTGTTTTTGCATTTATCTTCTTGAAGTCGCGGAATGCAAGATATATGTCACTTGGAGATGGTCGCAGCTTATGCTTAGAGTGCATGGAATCTGCAATCATGGATACCGGGGACTGCCAACCACTTTACCATTCCATTAGAGATTATTATGAAGGCATGAATATGAAAATAGATCAGCAAGTTCCTATGCTGCTTGTCGAAAGACAAGCCCTTAACGACGCCATTGAAGGGGAGAAGCATGTATGATGAATGATCTCTGCCTTTAGTTTTTCTGTCCTTTTGTCAGCAAAGATCACTAACTTGAAAACTCTTTTAGGGTATCCATCATATGCCTGAAACCCGAGGTCTATGCCTATCAGAAGAGCAGACAGTTACCAGTGTAAGATCTCAGTTTACTTGAATAATTTTCCATATTAGACTCGCTTAAAACATGTGTTTGCGACGTTCTGATGAAAAGATACGTGCAATGACCCCAATTTGTTACACAATTCAGATACTCAGGAGGCCAAGAATGGGTGGTCGAGGACTAGTAGGAATCAGAACACATCCCGAGAAACTAATTAGAAGATGTGAAGTTACAGCTATTTTAGTAATATACGGCCTCCCAAGGTAACTCCTTTCTTCACTTTGATTCCTATCGTTGATCTGCGCTTTCTTATCTGAAAAAAAGTAGGATGTGCTTTGGCATGAAACTAAATTATTATCCATAGAATTTGAAGCAAAGACAAACTAAAGTTGATCTACTTGTTAAAATGGATGGAACATATGTACTTTCTTTGCCTATTCCTGGATCCTTCTTGTGTCAATAATACTGAACCATCAGCTAACAATTAAGATGCTTCATATAATGCTCAGGCAAACAGGCTTACCAAAATCTTTCTATATGCAGATTACTTACTGGTGCCATTCTTGCTCATGAACTGATGCATGCCTGGTTACGTCTAAAAGGTAAATTTTGATTCGTTCTTTCAACTTTGTCAGTCTGGAGCAAATTTTAAAGATGCAGACAACAACAACAACAACATACGCAGTATAATTCCACATAGTGTATAGTCTGGGGAGGGTAGTGTGTACGCAGAACTTACCCTTACCTTGTGAAGATAGAGAGGCTGTTTCCAGTAGACCCTCGACTCAGGAAGCATAAGTACAACAGTAATGAAAATAAAAAAGGGCAAGAACAATAGTAAGAAGCCATGAAACAACAGCATTAATAGCAACAAGATAATAAGATGACCGAAATGAAAGAAACAATAGGTAGCATAGAACCTAATACCAACAAAATACGAGAATACGTACTATACTACTGATATGAACTAGGAAAAAACTAGGCTATAGCTTGATGTTTCATCATCAGAACTTCTGTAATTTTCAGGATACCGTGGTCTCAGCCCTGAGGTTGAGGAAGGAATCTGCCAAGTGCTTTCACACATGTGGCTTGAATCAGAGGTAATGCCTGCATCAAGAAATATGCCATCTACTTCAACTTCTTCATCCTCGTCTACATGGTCATCGTCTAAGAAAGGCGGAAAATCACAAGCTGAGAATAAGTTGGGTGAATTTTTCATGCACCAGATAGCACATGATGCTTCTCCAGCATATGGTGGAGGATTTAGAGCTGCTTATGCAGCTGTCAATAAGTATGGGTTGCGAAGCACATTAGATCACATTCGCCTCACAGGAAGTTTTCCTTTATGAATCATCATCGTATGTTCGAAAGATGATTTCCAGAGATCATTGAAAGCTTAACCATGAGGAAATGAGTTGATCATGTTAAAGCTGGTTTAGCTACCCCTATTTTTTCTGGGGTCTTACCGGGGTATACTGATAGAATACAACTTGAATTCTACAAATAAGATTTTACACACGTTGCAATTAAAATGAGATACAGAAATTCTGCCTTGTATTGGAAATCTCTTGTATTTTGAAGGCAATAAAGATCAGATGCTTTGAATGATCCCATGAACATTCATTCCCTTAAATGACATTGTTGAATAATTCTTAACTACTTTCCATCATCTAAAATAAAAGGGCAGTCGGCTGCACAAGGCATCCCGCGTTCATGCAGGATCCGGGGGAAGGGCCGTACCCAAGGGGTAATGATGTAGACAACCTAACCTAATGCAAGCATTAGTGGCGGATTTCATGTCTTGAACCCGTAATCTACAAGTCACACAGAACTTTACCGTTGCTCCAAGACTCCCATTTAGAGTTGTCAAAACGGGTCACCCAGCCCAACCCAGCCCAAGCCTCGTGGACTTTTAAATTTGGTGGGCTAGGCGGGCCTGCCCCCATCTAAATTAGCCTTAAAATGGCTAGCCCAACCCAGCCCTAAGAGGGTCGCGGGTTAGGACAGGCCTGCCCTTCAGTTTTTTTAGAAAAAAAGTTTCTTCATATCTGTAAATATTTCTTCGTGACATAGTCTCTTAATCATATGAATGACTTTTTTTTGTTTAGAGCGTACAGAAATCTTGATATTTGACAAGGAATCTCGTAATTGAAATGCAAATTCTCGATATCTCTAGCTTCTTTTTTAACGTTACATGAATATTTTTTTAATACTTTTCTTTCACTTTACTCAGATTGAGGGATTGCTTTATTTATTTATTTATTTTTTAAGCAAATCCACTAGGCGAGGTGCCTAGGGTTAGTTTTTATATATCTCAAAACTAAAACATAGTGTCAACGAGTCTTAAGAAAATGTAGCTGTCTATCTAGTGAAATTACATCATTCCTGTTATCAATCTTGAGTATTGTACTCAAAATTGATATCACATTATGTACTATAAAGTGGCTAAAACAATAACGCAAAAGAACATTACAGAAATAGCCATAATTCACATTTTTGCATCCGAGTTTGCCATATTGGCCCGTCTTCATGGTGTTTTTAGACCTTGAGGAAATTATATATCTCCTGTGGATGAAGGAGTTCATTATCATGTGTTGAAGACCTGCAAACAATTGACATATCCAAATATGTAGTCAAGTATTGCATTTTCTCAACTGTCCAGCAATTGATGTTCACGGTGACTATGCCTTCTTGCGTCCAGAATTAGTTCACGATCCTTGCCTTTAAGTGTGATTCCCCTACCAGAATACCTTCCTTGTGTGTCATAAATGTTGTAGATGATAAGCATCTCCTTGTTGTCCAACTCTTGTAACCCGTAGAATCCATTGAAACACAGTGCCGCATCCATATGAATCTGGGCAGTGCTATGACTATGGCTTGTTGCGTCCAGAATTTCATCACGATCGTTTCCTTTAAGTGTAAATCCACTCCCAGAAATTCTTCCTTGCATATCAGTAGTGTTGTTGATGTAAAGCAACTCCTTGTTTCGCAGCTCATGTAACCTGTGCAAACCATTAAACTACACTGTCTCGTCACTGGAAATTTAGGCAGTGTTTGCTTCTTGTGTTTGTTTCTATCCTTAGCAGATTGAATTTTGCAAGTGTTTTCTAAGTTGATTACGTTCCTCGATATAATGGAACAGTTAACATGAAAATTCTCATGCCAAAGTTCCCCCGTAATGTCGCAATAACCCAGTTGTTTCCTGAAAATCACCAATGCCATGCTTGTGCCTACCCTTGCTTCCCTCCCAGTGGAATGAGTACATAGTACTAATACCACCAATTGGAAGTTGTTCAAGGGATAGGGCATGACCACAATAACGTTTCCTGCAAAAAAGAAAACATGGTTAGTGAAAAAAATGATCACCCTACTCTCCTCCATAAGGACTTGAATATGATGGTCGATTGTGTTCCCATGTTTCACCCTTCTCTTGCTACACCTTTCCTCCTCACCTCCTAGTTTCTTGTAACCTTTACTGGTAGTATGGACATTTTAACTTATCACTATTTACAATCCTTCTTCCTTTGACATCTAGATCTCCAAAACTGTTACACTCCATAGGGCCAGAATCTAGAGCAAAATTGGCAATGTGATCTGCCAACTGGTTACCTTCTCTGAGTGTGTGTGAGATTTTTAAATGACATCTCCCCATCAACTCCTTTATCTCCTCAACATACACTGCCACAGACCATGGTGCATTCCACTCTTCTTGAATTACATTCTTGACAAGCATTGAATCAGTATGCAAATCAATAAGAACATAATCATGCTCCACACAGTATCTCAATGCTTCTAAGATGGATCTCACCTCAACTTCTGTATTTGTGCCTTCTGATATTTGCTTGCCACATACGTACACAACATTTCCTTCTTCATTCCTCAACACATAGCCAATAGAACTCCTACCTGGATTGCCTCTCGATGCCCCATATGTGTTGACTTTTATCCAACCATGTAGTACCTTAGTAAACTTCAGTTTAGGAGTATATTGTTCCATCATATGAATCAAATCTGGATATTTATGTGGAACATTTTGCAAGCTAGCTTTCTGAATTTTACCAGATATTGAAGAGTGGAAGATATATGGTAAATGACCCTATTAACTGATATTGCATCTCCATATTTATAACAATTTCTCATTTTCCATAACTCTCAAACAATGATCAATGGTAGAGCCTGCAATATTGGTTGCAATCTTAGAATCACCTGTATTGTCCAACGTTTCACCACAGCTTGATGAAAGGTCAATCCTTCAACATTTATTCCTGCACATGATAAGAAATAATACCATACTTTCCTGGTAGCATAGGACTTGAAAAACAAACAGGACAGTGTTTCCTCTTGAGGTTGCATACAACACCAGAACTCTAGAAGCCATTAAGTAGCCCAATCTTTTGAAAAAGTCATCAAGAGGCAGTTTGTTCTTCCATACTTTCCACACAAAACATGAGAACTTAAAAGGAAATCCCTTCACCCTAATCATCCTATATGCATTACATGGTTCCTTCCTCTTCCTAACATATTCCCAAATAGATTTAACACTGAACTCTCCCCTTGTTTCAAGCATCCAATATGGTTTGTCTAGTACCAAGTTATCCACTGGAGGCTTAATGTTCTGTACAATGTGATTAGCCAATTCCTCAGGTAACAACACCTTTAACCTATGTGTATCCCATCTCCCACCTCAAACTACTTCACAAACATGCTGGACAGTTTCATCACAAAAGAAATCAGGTGGAGTAATGAAATATAGAGCACCCAATCCAGTCCAATTTTCAAACCAAAATAAGAATGATCCCTTCTTTGGTTGCCATTCAATTTGGTGCTCAATGTAATCCCTACACTCTATCATTTTCTTCCAGACATGAGAACGATCTTGCCAAGGAACTACTATAGGATTCAACTTCTTGCAGTATTTTTGGCTCATGAATGAGCTCCACAAGTATGGTTTTGTTCTAAAATTCTACCATAGCTTACAAAATAAGGCTTTTGACACATCATGGAGTGATCCAAATCCTATTCCCCCTCTTCATATGATAAGCATAATGTGCCCCAAGAGGCCCGATGTCTACTCCCACCATCTATGGAATTACTCCAGAAAAATATCGCCATGCTTATGTAGTTTGTTGATCACAAAAGCTGGTGCATTGACTGTTGACAATAGGTGAACATGCATACTTTGCAAAACATGAGAAATTAACACTGCCCGACCTCCTATAGATAAGAGTTTACCCTTCCATGATTTCAATTTATTCAACATTTTGTTCATAAGACCTTGATAATAATTCATCTTCCTTATAGCATAAAAAATTAGACATCTCAAATAAGTGAATGGGAACTCTTGCCTGCCAGTCAGTAACCCTTCATTCCTTACCACTGTTTCATTGGTGAGATGATGCATATACACGACAAATTTGGCTTTATTAATCAACTGACCTGAAGCTGCTTCATATGCTGCCAAAACTTCCATGATTAGTTGTAGTGAAATTTCATCTGAAGAGTAGAATATAATAGTGTCGTTTGCATACACCAAGTGATTGTTCTTAGGAATCCACTTAGGCAAACCAAATCCACAAAAGTAGAGGTTCAAATGGAGAGCATTCAATCCTCTTGACATTGCCTCAGCTGCTAAAATAAAGAGTGTAGGATACAAAGGATCTCCTTGTTTAACACCTCTCGTAGACTTGAAAAATCCATATTGTTTCCCATTAATCAGTACTGAATAACAATTGTTGGATATAATCCCAAATACCCAACCAATGAACCTCTCCAAAAAATTCCATCTTCCTCAAAACTTTGGTCAGAAAGATCCATGAAAGTGTGTCATATGCCTTCGTCATATCTAACTTGATTACCACATTAAGACCTGCCTTAGTTCTCAATCTAATATCAGTGATAATTTCCTGAGCCAACAGGACATTCTCCACAATAATTCTACCCCTCACAAATCCTGCTTGATCATCTGAAATTAGATTAGGTAGAAGACCAACTAACCACTCATGTATGACTCTGGAAAACACTTTGTTTATGAAATTACTGAGGCTGATAGGTCTCATATCTGAGAAAGTGTTCACCTCCTTCTTCTTAGGTAATAGAACTAGGTTTGTGTGAGTGATAAACCTAGGTAAGTCCTGCCTATTGAAGAATGCCTTCACCATCTCCACCACATCATCTCCAAATATGTCCCATTAAGAATGAAAGAAACTACCATTTAATCCATCTGGCCCTCCAGCACTGTCTCCATTCAGCCTATAAACTGCCTGCTTCATCTTTTCTCTCGTAGGCTGTCTCAGTAGTTCATGATTCTGCTCCGTATCTACCATATGAGGTACATGATCAATAATTCCAAAAGAATATTGCTTGGAAGAACTTCACTGCTTCAACAACCATTGCTTCCCTATCTTCAATCCAATTACCATCACTGTTTTGGATTCTCTTTAATTGTAATCTCTTCCCATTTACATGTGCATGGAAGAACTTTGTGTTCCTATCTCCATCATTGAACCATGTCATTCCAAATTTTTGTTTCCAGAACTGCTCCTCCAAAGCCAAGTATTTAAACAAGTCTGCCTGCACCTTCTGAAGACTCTCCCTATTTTACAAAGTAGGGTTGAATTCAAATTGTGTTTCATGCACCCTAACCACTTCCTCCAGACTAGTTATATTTTGAAAAATGTCACCAAATGTTTCTCTAATCCATGTGGATAATGCCTTCTTCAATCTCTTGATCTTGTAGTTGAAAAGAATGAAAGGATTAGCATGAAAATCTGATTCCAATTGTCCTCCACCACTGCCTTAAACGACTCATGTTTTGTCCAAAAATTCAGAAATCTCAAGCTCTTCTTAATTGGGACAGAATCTGGATTATATGTAAGCAACAATGGACAATGATCCGACCCAATGTTAGACAGGTGAATGATCTCCAAACCTGGCCATAACTGTTGTAATTATATGTTTTCAGATACTCTATCTAATCTCTTGAAAATGAAATCTTCTTTTGTTCGACCATTCCACTAGGTGTATATACTCCCTTTGAAGCCAAGATCTGTAAGATTACAAGTGTTCATACAATGCCTGAAGTCATCTACTTCATTTAAAGAAACTGGCACCCCTCCAAATTTCTCTTCCTCATCCCAAATAACATTGAAATCCCCTACTAACCAAGGTGTAGTCATATCTCGATCTAGATATTTCAAATAATCCCCTAGCTCAATTCTCTCAATATGATCACACTTGGCATATACAAGGGTAAGTGTAACGACCCGGCCGGTCGTTCCGAGAGTTTAGCCCTGTTTTTCCTCTTTATGCTTCATTTTTGTATGGTTCAGCTCTTTTGTGTTGCGTTGGGTTGATTGGTTCGGGTTCGGAGTAGTTGTGATGAGAAATAAGACACTTAGTCTCTTAGGTTGGTGATTTAGTTGGAAAAGTCAACCGGAAGTTGACTTATTGGTAAATGATCTCGGAATGTGGGTTTTATGGCTCGGATAGCTTCATTAGGTGATTTGGGACTTAGGATTGTGTTCGGAATGTCTTTCGGAAGTCCGGAGTAGAATTAGGCTTGAATTGGCGAAATTAGATTTTTTGGCGATTTTCAGTCGGCAGTGAAAATTTAGCTATCAGGGTCGTAATGGAATTCCGAAAGTTGAAACAGGTTCGTAGGGTCATTTGGGTTGTGTTTGCAAATTTTCAGGTCATTCGAACGTGGTTTGGGTGGTTTCGACATCGTTGGCGAATTTTTGCTTGAATTTAGGATTTGATTTGGTGTTTTGGCATTATTTTGAGTGTTTCGAGGGTTCGACTAAGTTGTTATATTGATATATGTCTTGTTGGTACTTTTGGTTGGGGCCCCGAGGGGCTCAGGTTTGATTTCGGATAATTTTTCGGAAGGTTGGGAGGTGGAAATGCAGCAAATTGGCTGCTGGTGCAAGCCTTCTGGTGTGGCCGCACCTGCGGACAGGGAGCCACAGGTGCGAAGGCGCAGGTGCGGAAGACCTTGCACAGATGCAGAAAGGCGAAAGTTGGATCGCACCTGCGGGCCCGCAGGTGCGTGTAGAGGGCCGCAAATGCGAAAATTTGGCTTAAGTGAGAATCCGAACCTGCGAGGGATTTTCTGCAGGTGCGGCGCCGCTGGTGCGTTGCATGGGGTCACAAGTGCGAGATTAATGGGCAGAACCTATATAAGGTTGCCTTCGTGAATGTTCACTTATTTCTTCACCATTTTTGACGGATTTTGGAGCTTAGAGCTGGGATTTCAAGGGGGAATCAAGTGTATTCAATGAGGTAAGCTACATGGACCTTGTATCTTGTGTTTATGACAGTTATTCCATTGTTTGATCATGTTTTAGTGGAGAAATTTGGGAGATTAGGGCTTGGCCATTTGGGGTCCGATTTTGATGTATTTGGTATTCATGAACTTGTGAGAGCGTAAGGATTCTAGTTTTGTGATGTTTATCGGAATTCGAGATGTGGGCCCAGGGGTCGGGTTTTGTCAATTTTGGGATTTTTAATGTAAATTGGATATTTTCGAGTGGGCTTTGTCCCTTTAGAATATTTTGATGATATGAATATGTTTTGAATAGATTTGGAGTGTGTTGAGTCCGAATCGAGGGGCAAAGTCATCGCGGAGTAGTTTTCTTCCGGTTTGAGGTAAGTAACGAACGTAAATCTAGACATGAGGGTATGAAACCCCGATATTTCGTATTGTTTTGATAAATGAGGTGACACACATGCGAGGTGACGGGCGTGTGGGCGGGCAACGATAGGTATTATGACTTGGTCCGTCCCGTAGCGACTATTAAGCCGCGTGCTTGATTTGAAATCTTATGACATTTCGTATTTTAGAGATTTATAATCTATCTTGGGTTGTATGCCACGTTTGGAGCCTTGTGCCGACCTGTTTTGGGACCCTCAGAGGTGTTTTTACTACTATTCTCACACTATTTTTGATAGAAAATATAATCTCAGTCATAATTTATACTTGTTTATGGATTATTCCTGTTTATCACCCTATTTTCAAACAAATGAAAAATATTTTGGGCTGAGTCCCCGTGATTTGTGGTGAGTTGCCCGAGTGGCTTGTGAGGGTTATGACTGAGTGAGGCCGAGAGCCGGATTGTGAGGATAGTGATGGATTGGGCTGCACGCCGCATCGTTATATATATATATATATATATATATATATATATTGGATCGGGCTGCACACCGCATCGAGATATATTGGATCGGGTTGCACGTCGCAATGATATATATATGGATCGGGCTGCATACCGCAAAAATACATATATTGTATCGGGCTGCACACTGCAGCGATATAGCGCTTAGGCTGTAGGAGCCCCTCCGGAGTCTGTACACCTCCAATGAGCGCAGTCGACTATTTATGGATCGGGCTGCACGCTGCAACAATTATTATATGGGACCTATTGAGCGTGAGTGCTGAGTGTGAGTGCTGATTGATGAGAGATGAGTCACGAGTGACTGAGAGGTTTTCCCGAGAGGCTTTATATTGTGAGTGACACTGTGCCCGAGGGGCTTACTTTCTATGAAACTACTGTTTTCACTCTTCTTTACATTTTTTCTCTAAACGATAAATGTTGAACCAATGTTTTATATGAAATTTGGAAAGGAAAAACTGGAGTTTTATGAAACTTTCAGGACGTAGATTCCTGACTTGATTTATTGATTTCCACTAATATTTGTGATATGATTTTTATGATTATAAAAGCTCGTCACTGCACTCAAGTCCTTATATATATTTGTTACTTAGTAAGTTGGTATACTCACGTTACTCCCTGCACCTTGTGCGCAGACACAGGTTCCCGGATCGTGTGAGATTTGATTATCCTCAGTGGAGCATTTGTTGGAGACTGTGAGGTAGCTGCACGACGTTCGAAGCCCCACCCTTCTCCTTCTCATTTTGTTGCTATTTATATTTTTCCTAGACTTGTTGTATTAAGGAAAACGTGTCAGATTCTGTGTTACATTTAGTTGCTCATGACTGTTGACTCCGGGTTTTGCGGATATTATTTAGATGATTTCATTGATTATTCGAATTTGTGAAATATTAAAAGTGGAAGGTTTTTGATAAATAGAGTTATTGATTTAAATGGAAAGTTCCTTGTATTATGTTTAGTAAATTGGCTAACCTAGTACCACGATAGGCGCCATCACGACCAGTTTAGATTTGGGGTCGTGACAAGTTGGTATCAGAGCCTAGGTTACATAGGACTCACCGGTCATGAGCAGGTTGAGTAGAGTCTTCCGAATCGGTACGGAGACGTTTGTACTTATCTTCGAGAGGCTGTAGAATCCTTAGGAAAGTCTCACATTTCTTGAATTCTTGTCGTGCGAATCTATTGATTTTGGCAGCTAAACTTCTATTGCTCATTCTCTCACAGATGGTGAGGACACACACTACCGGTCAAGGCAATCAGCCACCAGTGGGACCCATGAGGAGTCGAGGCCGTGGTCGAGGCCGTGGTAGGGGTAGAGGTGTAGCCCGTGCAGCTGCAGGGCGGTACCCATAAACCCGCCTATTATTCCAGATCAGGTCCCGACCACAGATGCTCCAGTTGGACCAGCTCAGGCACCATCTGTGCCTATTGTTATTCCGGGTCTTCAGGAGACCTTGGCCCAACATCTGACCGCATGCACCAGTCCTACTCAGGCGGTCGCTGTTTCTACTTCAGCCGCTACTTCTTAGGCCGGGGGAGGCACTCAGACTCCAGCTGTCCGTACACCTGAGTAGGTTATTCAGGGGCTTCAGACCTCGGAGGTAGTTCCAGCTCAGCCGGTTGCACCAACCTAGGATTTTGTGGTTCCAGTTTTGGCTGAATACGAGCATCGCAGGTTGGAGAGATTTGAGAGACTTCGGCCTCTGACTTTCAGTGGTGCTGAGGCTGAGGATGCCCAAGGTTTCTTAGACAAGTGTCAGAGGATTCTTCGTACGACAGAGATATTGGAGACCAATGGGGTCTCATTTACTACCTTCCAGTTCTCAAGAGCTGCATTTACTTGGTGGGAGGCGTATGAGAGGCGTAGGCCCGTTGGTGCAACGCCCCTTTCTTGGCAGCAGTTTTCCACTCTGTTCTTAGAGAAGTATGTTCCACAGTCCTGCAGAGAGGAGCTGCACTGGCAGTTTGAGCAGCTGCGACAGGGTGAGATGACGGTTTCACAGTACGAGATAAGGTTTTCGGATCTTGCCCGTCATGCTATTTGGTTATTCCCTACAGAGAGAGATAGGATCAGGAGATTTGTGGATGGCCTCTCGTATCAGCTCCGTATTCTTATGACTAGAGAGAGGGTATCGGGTGCTACTTTTGAGCAGGTTGTTGATATTACCCGAGTGATTGAGTGGGTTCGTCGTCAGGAGCGAGATGAGAGGGAGGCCAAGAGGCCTCGAGGGTCTGGTAGTTTCGGTGGTGTTCCTTCAGGGGGCGGTTCCAGCACGGCAGGGGCCGTCCATTTAGGCAGGCTCAGTCAGGCCGCTCAGGTTATCGTGGGGGACCCGCTGGTCGTGGTCCTCACAGTCCTCATTAGGGGCACCCATCATTTAGTTCTCTTCTAGCTCAGAGTTCATCTCGAGCACTGTCGATTCAGGGCTCATCTATGCCTGACTCTTCCAGAGGTTATCCAGGTGCTAGGGGTTCCCTTCATTCCCCGTCTCCAGCACCGAGGAGTTGTTACGAGTTTGGAGAGTTTGGACATATAAGGAGGCAGTGTTCTCATTTTCTTGGGGGTCCATCTCAGCAGAGGGGTCAGCCCTCGACATCAGCTCCAGTTACTTCACCACCCGCCCAAGCAGCAAGGGGCAGAGGTCAGGCAGCTAGAGGCCGCCCTAGAGGGGGAGGTTGACCCGGTGGAGGTCAGGCCCATTTTTATGCGCTTCCAGCCAGACCAGATGCTATGGCCTCAGATGAAGTGATTACAGGTATTGTTTCAGTTTGTCACCGAGATGCTTCAGTCTTATTTGATCCTGGTTCCACGTATTCCTATGTTTCATCATATTTTGCCCACTTTCTGGATATTCCCACGAGTCCTTAGTCAAATTTGTTGATGTGTCGACTCCGGTGGGTGACACTATTATTGTGGACCGAGTGCATCGATCATGTGTGATATTTATTGGGGGTCTGGAGACCCGAGTGGATCTACTATTGCTTAGCATGGTTGACTTGATGTGATATTGGGCATGGATTGGCTATCTCCGTGTCATGTTGTTCTAGATTGTCGCACTAAGACCGTCACCTTAGCGATGCTGGGATGTCCGAGAGTCGAGCGGAGAGGTTCTATTGATTATGTGCCTAGTAGGGTGATTTCATACCTGAAGGCTCAACATATGGTAGAGAAAGGATGTCTGTCTTATTTGGCTTTTGTGAGGGATGTCAGTGCTGAGACTCCTACTGTTGATTATGTTCCTGTAGTCCGTGAGTATCTGGACGTGTTTCCTGCTGATTTGCCGGGCATGCCGCCCGATAGGGATATTGATTTTGGATTGAGTTGGTGCCGGTCACTCAGCCTATATCTATTCCACCGTATCGTATGGCACAAGCGGAGTTGAAGGAATTGAAAGAGCAGCTTCAGGAACTCCTAGAAAAGGGGTTTATCTGGCCTAGTGTGTTGCCTTGGGGTGCACCGGTGTTGTTCGTGAAGAAGAAAGATGGTTCCATGAGAATGTGTATTGACTATAGGCAGCTGAACAAGGTTACAGTCAAGAATAAGCATCCTATGCCTTGCATAAATGATTTGTTTGACCAGCTTCAGGGAGCTAGGGTGTTCTCTAAGATTGATTTAAGATCCGGGTACCATCAGCTGAAGATTCGGGATTCATATGTTTCCAAGACGGCTTTCAGGACACGTTATGGCCACTATGAGTTTTTGGTGATGTCTTCTGGGCTGACCAATGCCCCAGCAACGTTCATGCATTTGATGAACAACGTACTTTAGCCATATTTGGATTCCTTTGTTATTGTGTTCATTGATGACATCCTGGTGTACTCTCGTAGCCAGGAGGAGCATGCTCAGCATTTGAGGGTTGTATTGCAGAGATTGAGGGAGGAGAAGCTTTATGCAAAGTTCTTCAAGTGCGAGTTTTGTCTTGGATCAGTAGCTTTCTTGGGGCACATAGTGTCCAGCGAGGGTATTCAGGTTGATCCGAAGAAGATAGAGGCGCTGCAGAGTTGGCCTAGACTATCCTCAGCTACAGAGATTAGGAGCTTCCATGGTTTGGCGGGATATTTCCGTCGCTTTTTGGAGGGGTTCTCTTCTATTGCTTCACCCTTGACCAAATTGACTCAGAAGGGTGCTCTAGTCAGGTGGTCCGACAAGTGTGAGGAGAGCTTCCAGAAGCTCAAGACGACTTTGACCTCAGCTCCAATGTTAGTATTGCCATCAACTTCAAGTTCTTATACCGTGTATTGTGATGCCTTGAGGATAGGCATTAGTTGTGTTTTGATGCAGGAGGGTAGGGTGATTGCCTATGCCTCGCTCCAGTTGAAGACTCATGAGAAGAATTGCCCGGTGCATGATCTCGAGCTAGCATCCATTGTCCACGCCTTGAAGATTTGGCGTCATTATTTATATGGGGTTGATTGTGAAGTTTTTACTGATCACCATAGCCTTCAACACTTGTTTAAACAGAAGGATCTGAATTTGCGTTAGAGGAGATGGTTGGAGCTTCTCAAGGACTATGATATCACTATTATATACCATCCAGGGAAGGACAATGTAGTAGTTGATTCCTTAAGTCGCAGAGCAGAGAGCTTGGGGAGTCTAACATATCTTCCAGTAGCACATAGACCATTAGCACTTGATGTTCAGGCCTTAGCGGGCCATTTGGTGAGGTTCGATCTATCGGAACCCCATCTGCTATTAGCTTGTGTAGCCTCCAGGTCTTCTCTTTACGACCATATCAGAGAGCGCCAGTATGATAACCCACACTTGCCCGTTCTTTAGGATAGGGTCCGGTGAGGTGATGCCAGGGATGTAACTATTGGCGATGATGGTGTTATGAGGATACAGGTCGGATATGTGTGCCTAACATAGATGGGCTTCAGGAGTTGATTCTTGAGGAGGCCCACTACTTGCGATATTCCATCCATCCGGGTGCCGCGAAGATGTATCAGGATCTGAGGCAACAATATTGGTGGAGGCGGATGAAAAAGGATATTTTTTGATTTGTGGCTCGGTGTCTCAACTATTAGCAGGTCAAGTACGAGCACCAGAGATCCAGTGGATTGCATCAGAGTTTAGTTATTCCTGAGTGGAAGTGGGAGCGGATCACCATGGACTTTGTAGTCGGGCTCCCATTCGAGGAGGTTCGATGCTATATAGGTTATTGTGGATCGGCTGAATAAGTCCGCTCACTTCATTCCTGTTGTTACTACTTATTATTTGGAGCGGCTAGCTGAGATTTATATCAGGGAAAATGTTCGGTTGCATGGTGTTCCGGTTTCCATAATTTCTGACAGAGGTACTCAGTTCACATCGCTGTTCTTGAGGTCCATGCAGAGAGAGCTGGGTACTCAGGTTGCATGGGGTCGCAGGTGCGAGATTGCTGGGCAGAACCTATATAAGGTTGCCTTTGCGAATTTCACGCATTTCTTCACCATTTTTGACGGATTTTGGAGCTTAGAGCTGGGATTTAAAGGGGGAATCAAGTGTATTCAGTGAGGTAAGCTACATGGACCTTGTATCTTGTGTTTATGACGATTATTCCATTGTTTGATCATGTTTTAGTGGAGAAATTTGGGAGATTAGGGCTTGAAATTTGAAAGTATAAATTGGGGAGTTGAGGGGCCATTTGTGGTTCGATTTTGATGTATTTGGTATGCATGAACTCATGAGAGCGTAAGGATTCTAGTTTTTTGATGTTTATCGGAATCCGAGACGTGGGCTCGGGGGTCAGGTTTGGCCATTTCGGGATTTTTGATTTAAATTGGATATTTTCGAGTGGGCTTTGTCCTTTTAGCATATTTTGATGATATGAATATGTTTTGAATTGATTCAGAGCGCGTTGAGTCCGCGTCGAGGGGCAAAGGCATCGCAGAGTAGTTTTCTTCCGGTTTGAGATAAGTAATGAACGTAAATCTATACCTGAGGGTATGAAACCCCGATATTTTATATTGTTTTGATAAATGAGGTGACGTACATGCAGGGTGACGGGCATGTGGGCGGGCAACGATAGGGATTGTGTCTTGGTCCGTCCCGTAGCGACTATTAATCCGCGTGCTTGATTTGAAATCTTATGACATTTCGTATTTTAGAGATTTATACTCTATCTTGGGTTTTATGCCATGTTTGGGGCCTTGTGCCGACCTGTTTTGGGACCCTCAGGTGTGTTTTTACTACTATTCTCACACTGTTTTTGAAAGAAAATATAATTTCAGTCATAATTTATACTTGTTTATTGATTATTCCTGTTTATCACCCTATTTTCAAACAAATGAAAGATATTTTGGGCTGAGTCCCCATGATTTGTGGTGATTTGCCCGAGTGGCTTGTGAGGGTGATGACTGAGTGAGGCTGAGAGCCGGATTGTGAGGATAGTGATGGATAGGACTGCACGCCGCAGCGATATATATATATATATAGGATCGGGCTGCACGCCGCAGCGAGATATATTGGATCGGGATGCACGCCACAACGATATATATATGGGATCAGGCTGCACGCCGTAGCAATACATATATTGGATCGGGCTGCACGCTGCAGCGATATAGCGTTTGGGCTGTAGGAGCCTCTTCGGAGTCTGTACACCCCCACTGAGCGTAGTTGACTATTTATGGATTGGGCTGCACGCCGCAGCGGTTATTATATGGCACCTATTGAGCATGAGTTCTAAGTGTGAGTGGTGATTGACGAGAGATGAGTCACGAATGACTGAGATGCTTGCCCGAGAGGCTTTATATTGTGAGTGACACTGTGCCCGAGGAGCTTACTTTCTATGAAACTAATGTTTTCACTCTTATTTACATTTTGGCCTCTAAACAATAAATGTTGAACCAATGTTTTATATGAAATTTGGAAAGAGAAAACTGGAGTTTTATGAAACTTTCGGGACGTAGATTCCTGACTTGATTTATTGATTTCCACTGATATTTGTGATATGATTTTTCATGATTTTAAAAGCTCGTCACTGCACTCAAGTCCTTATTTATATGTGTTACTTACTGAGTTGGTGTTCTCACATCACTCCTTGCAACTTGTGCACAGACCTAGGTGCCCGGTTCGAGTGAGATTTGATTATCCTTAGTGGATAATTTTTCGGAGACTTTGAGGTAGCTGCACGACGTTCGCAGCTCCACCCTTCTCCTTCTCATTTTGTCGGTATTTATATTTTTCCTAGACTTGTTGTATTAAGGAAAGCGTGTCAGATTCTATATTCCATTTAGTTCCTCATGACTGTTGACTCCGGGTTTTGGGGATATTATTTAGTTGATTTCATTGAATATTCGCATTTGTGAAGTATTAAAAGTGGAAGATTTTTGATAAATCGAGTTATTGATTTAAATGGAAAGTTCCTTGTATTATGTTCAGTAAATTGGCTAGCCTAGGACCACGATAGGCGCCATCATGACCAGTTTAGATTTGGGGTCGTGACAAGTTGGTACAAGAGCCTAGGTTACATAGGACTCACCGGTCATGAGCAGGTTCAGTAGAGTCTTGCGGATCGGTATGGAGACGTCTGCACTTATCTTCTAAAGGCTGCAGAATCCTTAGGAAAATCTCGCATTTCTTGAATTCTTGTCGTGCGAATCTATTGTGATATTCTAAAACGTCAATACCAAAAAAAGGGGGGGGGGGGCGCGATTTGTGTGGTGTCCAATTTTTGCATGCACCAGTTATAGAAGGACCAGGTTCTTCTATGTGTTCCAACATATACTGTTTGCTGAATAATAGACACAGAAAATAAAGAACACAAGGATTTTATGTGGAAAGCACCTGGCTCAAAAGGTGAAAAACCACGACCTAATTTCCAGTAGGATTTTCCCAAACACTCCACTAAAATCACTGATCCAAAAGCAACATTTACAAAAACTCTTTGTAAACCTAGGATTAACTTTAATCCCTTTGTGGCAAACTAGCCTCTAGATAGTTGCGACAAACTCCAAGTTAGCTATAACTTGAACACTCAGTACCTATTACAAATGCTTCTAGATAAAGCTATAAAGGTAAAAATTGAAATCCCTACTACAAGTTAACTAGACTAAAAGACAACAATTGGAAATGGTTCTTCTAGCTGGTCCAAGTAGCTTCAGAGTCGCACACTTAAATCTCACACGAACTGCTTGCAAAATTACCTTGCTAATTTTGCTCTCAACTTCTGCTTTTATGCGTGCCTGTACAATAAAAACAATGTGCAATATATAGGATTAGTAGACGAGAGATTTACTAGAGTTCTAATGCTACTCTTCCTTGGTGGAAGAGTTCTAGTTAATCTCAACTCCTCGAATCCTTCCTTATCTTTGATTTTGTTGTTACTGAATAAGGAGTCATTCTCCTTATTATTTTGCAATCTTTTCGATCAGGAGATATCTCTTTAATTCGCATATTTCATTTATCTCGTACATGTGCACCTCACGTGCCTTTAACTCTGCACGTGTCTATGTCGCCAGTGATGGACCTTGTTCAACTTTAAGTTCCTTTTTCAATCTTCGAAACCATTCAATTTCTTGGGCCAACAAATTCCCCCTTTTTGATGATGACAAACTCTGTGCTTAGGCCTGTAACCAACTTAATCCAACATTAACACACTTTAGAGTATTGAGCATGTATCATAAAAGAACCAGGTTCATTAGGTTGTAAATATCACATGTTCAGAATAGTACATGGCCATATGACCATCCCCCCTTTTGGCATCATCGAAAAGTTGTGATTTTTAGAAAGTCCCAGATATTTAATAATTACTCATGGCCACTAGGGCAACTGCAAGTGCAATCATGGATTAATTATCAATAGGAAACCAAGAATGCAATCTATCAAAGAAAATGAAACAATATTAAGAGCAAAAGTAGCAAAATTCATTGATAGAAGCATTGTTCAACCACAATCCACAAGAAGAACTAAAAACAGTTAACATCATGAGCAAAAGAAACAAGAAAAACCCCTAATTTGGGTCACTGAAAGTCAAAGATAGGCTGGAATACCAAGGCTGGGAAGGGGTGGTGGCTGGGTTTTTTGCTTGGATAAGAGATAACATATCATTAAGAATCCCCTCATTCTTCTCCTTTTCTTTGGCAAGCTCAGTTCTGAGAGCATCCCTCTCATGTTCAACCTCAGCCAGGCGGTTCTTCAGCTTAAGGGTTTCGGCATCCTTAGCCCTACCCTCCTGCAGAAGTGCTCTGACTTTGTTATTCATCGAAGTCTTCCTGGATAGACCAAGTTCATTTTCAGGAACATTGACAACATAGTCGCAGGCCAGAATAGTGTTTTTTCCAAAGTGATCCTTGACTGTAGCCATTTCTGCATTCTTCAGAGGCACCTTATAGTGAGCAAGTACAATTGTGAGGATTAAGCCATAAGGAATAGCATGAGCCTTGGAACTGTTTACCACCCTATCCAGGATCTGGATGATGAAGTAAGGCCAGTTGATCTGCTTTCCACTGTCTAGGCACTCCATGAGAACTAAGTCCATGTAATTTGCTATGTACCTTCTCTCCTGCCTTGGAAGTACACACTTGTTAATGAACTCAAACACCACCTTGTAAGGAGGCGTCATCTCACTTTTGTAGACCACCCTTGGTTCAACCTCCTCTTCATTGTCACAGAACCTTCTGGTGATTTGTAAAGCAGTGGGAAGAGCATCCAAACTGGGCCATCTCTGCCTGGTGTAATCATCATATCCTTCAGACGGGATCCTAAGCACTTCTCCCAATTCTATGGCATGAAATGAAATTTTGGTCCCCTTTACTTGGCTAGAGACCCTACCGTCCTTGACTACAACATTTTCCATGAACTCAACTATCTCACTTATGGCCAACCTCCCATCTAACTGAAGGACCATGTCCTTCCAGCCCTGCACCTCCAGCTTATCCATCAGATAGACCATTCCAGATTCCTCCAAATCTTTCAGCAATCTCCCCTTCAAAATGGTGCGCTTCCCAAACTTAGTCAAATGGTCCTTCTCTCCAGCAGTCTCATCTTCTTCATCAGCACTCCAATCTTCCTCTTCATCAATTTGAACTTTCTTTGACTTTACTGTAGACCTGGTTCTCTTGGTTACGGTTGAGGGTGTAGCAGACACATATGTAGACATCTTTGAAGAAGTCTTGGATTTCTTTGGATTGGGGTTCTGCACCTCAACTTCTTCCCTTTGATCATCTTGATAGACCAGGTCTATCTCCTCAATCTCCACAGCCTTTACAGGCTCAGCAATTTTCTCCTATCCCTTCTCAGCTCTCTTTCTCTTACTTTCCTTCAAAGCCTTTTATAACTCCTCCTCACTCTGCCTAAGTGCACTTCTTGTGGTTCTTCCTCTTGGAAGAGGAGTTTCAGAACCAACAGATGGAGTGACTTTTCTCTTCTTACTTGCTCCTGCAGTTTCAAACCCCTTAGTCTTTGGAGTCCTTTTCTTCTTTGGTTTATAGCTCTCTCCTAACTTCTTCATAAGATCTGCCAATGTCTCATCAATGGATGTACCAGGTTCATCTGTAGATTTTCCTAGATTTACTAATCCCTCAGCCGCTTCACTTAATTTATTCCCCCCTGACTCCCTGGCTCCCTCTTCTATTACTACTGTTTCAGTACCATCAATAGACAATCTAGTAGTTTCTTCCCTGTTCCCCTTGCTTCACTTCGACTTCCCTCTCTCTTTATTTCTTCCCTAATTTTATTTTTACGACCCCTTCGTCTTACTTCTGGCAACTCCACATTTTTCACAAACCCAACCAGCACAAAACTATTTTCTAAGTTCTACGCTATTTCAGACACATTCTCAGAGGCGATATTTGGTACAAATGATCCTGATTTGAACGAATCACTGGAATTGTCTGATTCTTGAACCTGACTAGCTTGTAATTTGGCATTCAATTTTCCGGCGAGAGAACCTGTATCCACTATTTTCCTGGCGAGCATTTTAACTTGTCTTTTTCTAGGTCCTGGACTAGGGCTAGGTTGAGGAATAATGGAACTGCGTTGAGACGGAGTAGGACTAGGTGGTGCAGGTGTGGAAGAGGTCGAAGATGGAGTAACAGGTGGTGGAGAACCAGGGTTTTCCGAAGGATTAGTCATCTTTGATTTAAGATGGAAGAAGAAGATTTTGGATTGAGAATGAGGGAAAGGAAGATGAAAGGGTTTTGACGATTGTAGAGTTGGTGAGTAATTTCAGAGGTGATTATGGGGTTTTAAAGGAGGAGGTAATTAATATATAATGACAGCCTTTGTGGGTCAAATAGAGGTCTTATCACCTCTGCAACTGATCAGCGATAATTACTGCTTCCCTAGGTTCTAGGAGGTTTAGTCTTAATTGGAGTCTTAGTTTAGACGAAACTGGTTAAAAAATGGAATAATGATAGATTGTGAAAAGATTTTGATTAGGTAGAGTTCTGCTCATGATTAACTATTAATATTTCAAAGTGTGTATAGTAGAGAACACATACCTCGCCTTTAGATGAACCAACACTGATGAACCAGGTTCATCATGTCAGAATCCTCTTGATCAAGCCTCAATTTTCAACAATAGAGAAAAACATCATTAGTAACCAACGAGTCATTTCAAAACATGGCAAGAGAGTATGCTATTTACAACATGATATTGAGCAACGATTAATCTGATTATTTACAGAAATTTCAGAATTTCTAGCAATTTTTTTTCATTTTTCCCTTTTTTTTTTCATGTACATCATGAACTGGTTCAATTAGGTGATCTTAATCATCCCTAACTCTAACCTATTCCTTTCAAAATGCTCTCTACTTGGTTCTTTTGTAAAGATGTCAGCAATCTGTTTATCAGTAACACAAAATTCAATAGAGATCAACTCTTTCTCATAATTATCCCTTAAAAAATGATGTCTAACATCTATGTGCTTAGTCCTTTTATGATGAACGAGGTTTTTTGTCATACTTATAGCACTGGTGTTATCACAAAAGATAGGGATGCATCCAACATCGATTCCAAAGTCTAGCATTTGCTGTTTAATCCACAATAATTGAGCACAACATGAAGCTGCAGGCACATACTCAACCTCAACAGTGGATAGAGCTACAAAATTCTGCTTTTTAGTGGCCCAAGACACAAGACATGAGCCCAGAAAATGTGCCATACCTGATGTGCTCTTTCTATCCACTAGAAAACCTACATAATCAGCATTAGCATATCCCACAAGATTAAAGTTACTACTTTTTGGATACCAAAGACATAGATCAGTGGTGCCTTTTAAGTATCTCAAGATTCTCTTTACTTTAGTTAGTGGCCTAAGACACAATACATGAGCCCAGAAAATGTGCCATACCTGAGGTGCTCTTTCTATCCACTAGAAAACCTGCATAATCAGCATTAGCATATCCCACAAGATTAAAGTTACTACCTTTTGGATACCAAAGACATAGATCAGTGGTGCCTTTTAAGTATCTCAAGATTCTCTCTACTGCAGTTAGGTGGGATTATTTTGGATTCGCCTGAAATCATGCACAAAGTCCTACACTGAAAAAAATGTCAGGTCTATTAGCAGTGAGATACATCAGTGAACCAATCATTCCCCTATATAGCTTTTGATCAACAGATGAACCAGGTTCATCCACATCTAGTTTTGTGGTTGTTGCAATAGGAGTGTCAATTTCTTTGGAATCTTCCATTTTAAATCTTTTAAGCAACTCTTTCACATACTTCTGTTGATGGATCATATTACATTTGAATTTTGTTTAATTTGTAAGCCTAAAAAGAAATTAAGCTCACCCATCATGCTCATTTCAAATAAACTCCCCATTAGTTTAGCAAATTCTTTACTTAGCTTTTCAGTGACTGATCCAAAGATTATGTCATCTACATATATCTAAACTACCAAGAGATGTTTACCTTTTTCCTTTAAGAATAAAGTACTATCAATTTTACCTCTCTTGTAGTCATGCTCAAGCAAGAATTTTGATAACCTTTCATACCATGCCTTGGGAGCTTGCTTGAGTCCATATAGTGCTTTGTCAAGTTTGTACACATGATCAGGATTCTCCTTGCTTTAAAACCCTGGAGGTTGCTTGACGAACACCTCTTCATTTAGTAGCCATTTAGGAAGGAACTCTTGACATCCGTCTGGTGAAGGGTGAATTCCATGTAAGCAGCAAAGGCTATGAGGAGTCTTATTGCTTCCAACCTTGCCACTGGAGCAAAGGTTTCATCATAGTCTATGCCTTCCTCCTGACTGTATCCTTGAACCACCAATATTGCCTTGTTTCTTGTAACTGTTTCATCTTCATCAAGTTTGTTTCTGAAGACCCATTTTGTGCCAGTTAATTATCTATCCAAGGGTCTTGGTACTAGAGGCCAAACTTAACTTCTTTCAAACTGGTTGAGTTCATCTTGCATTTCATTCATCCAGTATGCATCCTAAAAATCCTAAACAACATTTTTAGGTTCAATAAGAGATAGGAAAGCATCAAAAGCACACAGATTCTTGAAAGAAGATCTGGTTTTGATTCCAGAGGTTGGATAAGTGATGTGTGGCTAGAATTCGTGATTTTAAGCATTATTTACCTCGCATTTTATGTACTT
>ML359372.1:0-39602 GCA_005239505.1 Nicotiana paniculata
GCGGTCATAAAGAGAAGACCGAGCCACCACACAAGCTAAAACCCGGCAAGGCTCCGAAAGGTTAAACCTCACAAACTGGCTGGCTAAGGACTGAATATCTAAGGCTAAGGGCCTCTCAACTACCGGAAGATATGCCAAACTCCCCAAACTCTTCTCCCGACGACTCAAGGCGTCGGCCACCATATTGGCCTTCCCCGGGTGGTATAATATAGTGATGTCATAGTCCTTTAGCAACTCCAACCACCTACTATGGCGCAAATTGAGATCCTTATGCCTGAATATGTGTTGCAAACTCTGGTGATCCGTGAATATCTCACAGGGAACACCATATAAATAATGACGCCATATCTTCAGGGTGAACAATCGCTGCCACCTCGAGATCATGAACAGGGTAGTTTTTCTTATGCACCTTCAAATGCCTGGACGCGTAGGCAATCACCCTACCGTCCTGCATCAACACCGCTCCCAGGGAAATCCTCGAAGTATCCAATAGACTGTATAGGACCCTAAACCTATGTGTAATACTAACACCGGAGCTGTAGTCAGGGCTGTCTTGAGCTTCTGAAAGCTCTCCTCGCACTCCTCAGTCCATATAAAAGGTGTACCCTTCTGGGTCAGTTTGGTCATGGGCGTTGAAATGGATGAAAATCCCTCCACAAAACGGCGATAATACCCAGCCAAATCGAGGAAACTGTGGATCTCAGTAGTTGAAGTCGGTCTAGGCCAACTCTGCACCGCCTCTACCTTCTTCGGGTCTACCTTGATCCCATCCGAAGATACCACATGGCCTAGGAATGCCACAGAATCAAGCCAAAATTCACACTTAGAAAATTTGGCATACAACTTCTTCTCTCTAAAAATCTGAAGCACGGTCCTCAAGTGTTGCTCATGATCTTCCTAGGACCGAGAATATACCAGAATGTCATCAATGAACATGATGACGAAAGTATCAAGATAAGGCCAAAATACGTTGTGCATCAGGTGCATGAAGGCTGCTGGGACATTGGTCAGCCCAAATGACATAACAAGGAACTCATAGTGTCCATATCTGGTCCTGAAGGGAGTCTTCGGGATATCCGGCTCCCGAATATTCAACTAATGATAACCCGAACGCAACTGATGATAACCCGAATGCATATCAATCTTGGAGAACACCCTAGCACCCTATAACTGGTCAAACAGATCATCAATGCGAGACAATGGGTACCTGTTCTTCACGGTCACCTTATTCAGTTGCCGGTAGTCAATACACATACACATCGAGCCATCCTTTTTCTTCACAAATAACACTGGAGCACCCCAAGGTGATACACTGGGCCTGATGAAACCTTTGTCAAGCAAATTTTTCTCTTACTGCAGTAACCCTTATTATCAATTTCTCATTCCTGGTATTTTCTCAGCATCGGATTTTATTGCTAAAAATCCTTGATATATTATTGAAGATTCTATATCTAGGGTGTGACGATCCGACGGGTCCTTTTGAGTATCTGCACTTCGCTCGGTATTTTAAGGGCTCATGTATCTCCGTGTTATGTTATGGGACTTGTTGGTATGTTTGAACGTGGTCCCGAGGGGCTCAGGTGAGTTTCATATAGGTTTGGGCTGCGTTGCGCTCGTTTTTCTTCTATTTCGACGTCGTTTCTTCAAGCATGAATGGTACCACATTAAGCAAACAAGCTCTAATTTCTGTTTTGATAGAAGCATTAGATCCGTATCTTAATTATGGAGCCATAGCAAAAAGAATCGTCGAATTTGGACATCGTATGAGGAATTTATGGTCATTTTACTAAACATTGGGTTACCAGATTTTTTTTTCAGATTAATTACGAAATTGCCACTGACGACGTATTTAAAAATATGCACTATTTGCAAATATTAAAACCTACATATCTCATTCATTATAAAGTCAAATTGAGTGATTAAACAGCCTAACTTGAATAGAATTTTATAAGGAATCTATTCGAGGCATAAAAAGCGAGTTTTGGGATCATTTGGCATGAGAAACGAGGCAGAATAACTGGCAGAAAAATATATAAAAGTAGGGTTTGTTCATTCGGTCATATTTTGAATTGGGGAGCTCGGATTTGGACGATTTTGGAGGAGATTTTCACCATATGGATCGGGGTAATTGCTCTCTACTCGATTTGGTTATATTTCATGAATACACCTTCGTTTTTTGGATTTGATTGATGATTTCAAAGTGAAATTTGGGGGGTTTTGTCTAAAGTTTCATAATATGAATTTTTGAGTTTTGAACGTCGAAATGGAGTCGGAATTGAGTGAAACTAGTATGGTTGAACTCGTAATTAAATGAGTTATCCGATTTTTTGAGTTTTATCGGGTTCCGGGGCATGCCCGGGTGTGATTTTTGGCCGGATTTGAGATTTGATTTAGGATTCGATCTTTATCATTTGGAATTGTTTTCTTGGGCTTTAATTGATGTATTTGAGTTGCTTTTGGCTAGTTTTGAGATGTTTGGAGGTCACTGGCATTTTTGGAGTATCGCTTGGCTTGCTCGGTATTGTAATTTACTTGTTCGAAGTAAGTGTTTTGCCTAACTTTGTTGAGAGAATTTTTCCTCCTAATTGTTATTGTTTGCCACATGCGGGGGTGATACATATATGAGGTGACAAGCATATAAGTATGCGCCGGGGTTAACCATGCTCGGGGGTAGATTGTGCTATAATTGTGTTTTGTAGAATTTTATAATTACCTTAAGTCATGCCTTACCTGTTTTACCGATATTAAGAATGTAGTATAAAATGTTAGTAATCAATACTTAGCCTAATATCACTTGATCAAATTTGATAGAATTCTGAGAATACATTGATGTGTCTAGTTTGGTTCATCTCTATGCGTAATCACTACTACCTTGCTACAGTTGATATTTGAGGTGTTGGATTCTATACTTGTGTTACTGATAAAATGTAAAATTTGTGGAAGTACTTGAATTGTACGACCCTTGAGGGCTTATTGAATCATTGCTGGCTTAGAAATTCAGTGACTGAAATATGTTGGATTATTCGTTTGAACACTCTTCTCGATGTTATTTACACTTCCTGCCTTGCCATTTTATTGTTATTCATATGCTTGGTGAGGAAGAGTGTAAAGCACGAAGGGTGATGCCGTGTCATGGTTTATATTCATTATCATGTGAGGAAGAGTGTAAAGCACGAAAGGTGATGTTGTTCATTGCTTATATCATTATCATGCGAGAAAGAGTGTAAAGCACGAAGGGTGATGTCGTGCCATTTCATATACATTATCATGTGAGGAAGAGTGTAAAGAACGAAGGGTGATGCCATGTCATTTCATATACATTACCATGTGAGCAAAGAGTGTAAAACACGAAGGGTGATGTCATGCCATTTCATTTATATTGTTATGCTTTTAATATTGTGAGGTCATGGCACGAAGGGTGTTTTCGCGTAGGTGAGGATGAGGGGAATGCATTATGATGTGATATCTGTTTTTCATGTATACATTTTCGCCTTTACCTTGATTTGTCATTGTTGCCATTATACATTTTGTGTGATATGTTGTTATTGTCCCGTACTTGACCTCTATCTCAATTGTTGTTGTGTTTTCCATGTCTTTTACTTGCTTAACTTGCATATTCCATGCCTATTTCCTGATTTTATAATTATACTCATGTTGTATCTATTCTGTTGTACCATAGTGTAAGTCTTCCACCATGCTAGTCCTTCATGTCCTTACTTGTTAACTTGTGAAGATCATGTGTTTCCTTCTTGCTTGCTATATTGTACTTAGACCTCCATCATGCTAGTTAATTGAAATTATAACCCCTTTTTCCTTATTGTGGTCAATATCTCCATGCTCTCTGCTTAGTCTGTTACTGATGTTCTTCTGTACATTCTCGTGTATTATCAATGCTTGCATATTCCTTTCCTTGTCATTTTTATTGTCGGTATTTCTATCATTTGGTTGGTATTGTTTTACACATATATGGTGAGGATGAGATAAATGCACGAAGGGTGTTGCCGTGCCATTAGACTTGATGTCTTGAGTAATTTATCACCCTAAGAAAGTATATGAGGTGATTGTTGTGGTTCATGGGCTTTCGTTCTAAGGAAAGGGCCGGTTGAGATGTTGGAAACTGCTAAATTGTGATTCTTTCTGATACTCTTCTATTTCCTGTCACAGTTGCATTGGGTACTCTATTCTATTATTCTGCCTTTCTGTTCTATTGCTAGTTTACATTACAGTGTTTATTAATGAGTATCTTTTAACTAAAAATATTGTCACTACTTCGACGGGGTTAGTCAAGATACTTACCAGTACATGTCGATTGTACTGATACTGCACACTCTGTGCAGACTATAGGAGTGGAGCTGCTGAAGAAGCCGGGAGCTGACTCAGAAGATGTTCGTGCATTCTCTATAGAAGTTGCCACTTGTCCTTGGTAGTGTTAGACATTATTAATCTGTTCATGTAGTTTTCAAACAGAATGTGTATTTATTCATACCAACTTTGTATATTCTAAGTCTTAGAAGCTCATGAGTCGTACCACCAGTTCTTGGGAAGAGTTTGTAACATTTCAGATAAATCCTAATTAAATTTTCTATAAGTTTATTTAGTCTGTTTCTTTTTGTTAATAGGCTTACCTAGCAGGTCAAGTTAGGTGCATCATGACCTGTGATTTTTGGGTCGTGATAAGGTGGTATCAGAGCCCTAGGTTTGTGGGTTCTACGAGTCATGAGCAAGTGTCTAATAGAGTCCTGCGGATCGGTATGATGACGTCAATATCTATCTTCGGGAGGCTACAGGGCATTTAGGAAAAATTTCCCTTTCTTCTTTCCTTATTGTGCGGCCTTGTTTCAGCTTGAAACCTACGACTTTGACTCCTCCCAATCGCTCATATGTGGTGTTGTGCACTCAGTATTCATTATGTACCGACGATCGGTGATGGTGCATATAGATTACGATGTGTTGTCTAGCCTTAGTAGCAGATGTAGTTTTAAATCTTCTAGTCCTTCCTTTGTGGTATGAGGCGGGTTCATATGTCTGGTTGGTAAGCACAGATTTGGGAACATTAGCTGGTGGCCTGGTTATTGTGACTAAGGTGGGTTCATGGCAAGGTGTCGATTTGAGTATAACCAGTGGGCCATCTCCTGCATGATGAGTTTGGATCGTGTGAGGTTTCAATTCGGTAGAGTGAATATGTGATCATTTCAGAGCATTGGGGAAGTTGTTTGACTATTGCAATGATGGGTAAGCATTTGACAGAGTCTTCGGGGCGTTCTATGACCAATATTGCATGAGTTTTTGAAGTATTCAGCTAAATTGTCGTGCGGAATCGGGGCATGCTTTGAAGATATGGTACCTTGGGGTTGTTGATAAGGTGTTCTATGGCTTCGAGCTAAGTGGTGGAGTCTTCTAAAGACGATCAAATTGTAGGTTCATAGGCAGTATCAATTTCCGGATCGGGAGATTGCTTGGTTATTTCTTTGAATGGGCATATGTTGGTGTAGCACGGATCTTGACGCGTATTAGCTGTGTATCGAAGACCAGGGTAAGATGAGTGGTTATCGAGAAGGTTCTGGCAAGTTCCAGGTCTTATGTAGCCTTTAAGGGCTTTTGGATTTGTCTACGGGTGGTCTTGAAAATGGAATTGCATGGTAATTGGATCTTCGGTGTTTCCTTGTCAAGAAGAGTTTACATGTCAATGTTGGAGTGATGCAAGAAATGGCTTTGCGTTCCCAGGAATTTCCCTCGGGGCGATCATATCAGATTGAGTTACTTTTGGGTTGGCAGTTTGCATGACTCGATTGAGTTAGAGGCTATTGGTTCTGATTACTCGATTATGTATTGCCGAGTTCCGGAGAATTTATCATGGTTATGACCACAGTCGGAGTTGATATTTTCTACAGGTATGGAATCTATATTTCATGTGGTGGTGTTCTCCTGGATTGAGTTAAATGAAAGATTCTCGGGTGATGAGGTGTTCAATTTGCTTATGGTTCCGAGTTGACTATGAGACTTTCGTAGTGTTGCGAGTTAGCATGTTAGAGGCGATTCACCGTGTGGGGTTGAAAGGTTGCATGTACAAGGTTGCAGTTTAGTTTTGGAGGGAAGGCTACGATTTCTTGATGTCTCAGACAATTTCGGGTGTTTGAAGTCTTGTTGGCACTATGGGATTCCCATCGAAGTAGAGTTCACCTGTTGGCAAGCACATTGTGCTTCGACTTATGGGTGATTATCCGTGAGATAATGGAGTATGAATTACGTGTCAGCTATTTGTGAAGCGGTGTTGAGATTGGGTATGCAAATTCTTTGTATTCGTGAGGCTCAGAGACTGAATGTTATTTTTGGCGGACTATTCCTTGATTGCGAGTTGTGAATGAGTGTAGAAGATTGGATGATTAATGGTAGGTGTTATGGAAATGTTTCTGTAGACTTTTGGAAGGTTTATTACATGTTTGAGGATGACCGAAATTTGGTTTGGGGATTATTTTGAGCCCAGTGAGGGTGTGTAATCTGTATCAGACTGGATTTGCTTGCTCTTGCGCAGTTGTTTCCACATCGGGCGAAATGGATGTTATTCGCGCCTTGGTTTATGTTATATGACTCTCTCTTATGCTACGATGGGTTGTGAGGGTTACATGATTCTTCTCACGCATATTATGATTCGGTTTAGGCCTCATGGAACTGTGGGCGAGGTGTCCTTGTGATGTTGCTTATCTTATTGCACCACAATTGTGCTTGTCTTTCTCAGTATTGTTTGTTCCTAATGATTTCCCCATTGTTATATTTTGTGCATTCTATTGTGCTCGATGTTAATGCACATGTGATTGGTGAGCCCGAGTATTATGGCTCGATGGGTACCCTGTATGGATTGATATGATGGGATCGGGGTGCATGCCGCAACTGTAAAGTGATGAAATGTGGATCCTTATTTCTATTTCGTGTGTTTTGCTTTCACCTTATTGAGAATAGTTCATAGTAAAATGCTAAAATTTCTCTGCCTACTTAGCTTACTTAGTAGTTTTCTTATTTAGTTTTCTTACTGTTATCTGTCATATCTGAATTATTACTTGGTAGTGTACGGAACTGGGTTGTGTGTGGATCCGTATGTTTATTATTGAATCTTGTCGGTGTGGCTGCTCGTATTGGCTGAGATGAGATTTCTAGACCTGAGATTTGCGTTATTGTATTGGAGAGGAAGGTTTGGAAGAATAACACTATATTTTGTTGAGGATGTGGACTATGGCCCTGGTAAGGCGAGTGAGTTTCTTGGCTTATTGATCAGATGAGTGCTTAAGCGGTTATGCGTGTTTCTTTCATAACCGGTAGGGTATGAAGGTTTTGAACGAGGTTCTAATCGATATGAGATTTGCTATCAGTGCCGGATTTGTTTTGGGCGGTAATGGTGGTCAGCAGTCCCTACTGTGAGTGTCATGATTTGGTACAACTGGTTCAGACTTATACAATATTTGGATGTGTGTCACGAACCATTTCCGGAGTCGTGATGGCGCCTTTCGTGGAACCAGGCAAGCCATATATTTTATTTAACTAAATATAATTTCCAATAAAATATCCCTCTTAACAAGTCTGTGGATAAAAATAATAATAAATCAAAATTTGGAAACCAATTTATGAAATTCAAAACCCAAATCCTAAAAAACCCGGATCCAGTGTCACACAGTCATGAGCTGCTAATACTTAATACAACTAAAAATAAATGACCAACATAGTCTGAAAATAAATACGACGGTAGAAAAGGAAGAGAAGACGAGATCACGATCGCCAGCTGATACCTCGTCAACTCTGATGAAATTGTTGCTACTCACTGACCAGAGCTGAATCTCGTTGTACCTGGATCTGCACACAAGGTGCAGGGGGTAAGTTGAGTACACCAACTCAGTAGTAACGAAACCAAACTACGGGCTGAGAGGTAGTGACAGACTAAACCTCCGATAATTCGAACAACAGTATATAACTCGGACATGAAAGTAATATATAGGAAATAAACACGATGCATCAACATATGTCTGCAACTCTGCATCCTAGAATGAATTCATATAGAATCAAGAATGATGTATACTCAGTAATCAAACTCTCATAAGGTGATCCACTCAGTACTAGGCTACGGCCTCCCGGCCCAGGGAAGTCCATCCCAGATATTACATAAAAACAAGTGACACTGTCACCTAGTACTGAGGAAAAAGGACGATCCAGCTACCACGGAGAAGATCCATCTCCGGAACATAATACCCATGGAGGAAATCCATCTCCGGAACATAAGACCCACGGAGAAAATCCATCTCCGGAACATGAGACCCACGGAGAAGATCCATCTGCGGAACATAATACTCGGACAAGATCCATGTCCAGGGAAATCCATCCCTCAATATCTGTGCTCTCACTGGGGGTGTAAAGACTCCGGAGGGGCTCCTTTCAGCCCAAGCGCTATATCAAGCCAACGAAGGCATGATTCCAGGGTCGCTGCGGTGTGCAGTCTGACCTTATAACTGTCTCAAAACCAGGCTTCAGGCCTCACTCAGTCAGTACCTTCCAGTCTCACTCACAATGCTCTAACATATGCAAATCAGCCCAAACCAATGATAATATAGAATAAACTAGCACCTTACGAGACTAAGGCATGAAACATATACTATAACAGGACTGAGTACATGAAAACAATAATCACAGATAGAGACAGCAATAATCGACCGTTCTGGTTTGAACATATCGGCGTGAAGCCTTAACATTTATACTTAGCATGATTTCTATTTCGTTCAAGGTAATTACCATATTCACAGTACAAATATCAACCTGAGATAACCATTAGACAGTGTCATGGGATGAGCCAAGCTACAAATATTCGGTGTACGCCCGCATGCCCATCACTTGGAAAGTGTGTCACCTTAATTAACATCATATATCAAACAGTTTGGGGTTTCAGCCTCAGTTCCACGTTTGAAAGCGTTACTTACCTCAAAACCGGCTAATTAACTACTCCGCAGTGCCCTTGCCTCTAAATTCGGCCTCTGAGTGCTCCAAATTTACCAACAATCAGATGTATATCATTATAATATGCTAAGGAACTAATCCTAATCGAAATGTGTCAAAAATACTCAAATATCCCAAAATTGGTCAAACCCGACCTTCCGGGCCCACGTCCCGAAACTCAGAAATTTTTATACAAAATTGTTCTTCATCATCTCACGAGTCCGTACATATAAAGAACACTAAATTCGGAGTCCAAATAACCCCTCAAATCTCCATTTTTAAAGACTCTGAATCCCAAACCCTAATTACCCAATTTGCACTGATTTTTCCCTAATTTTCCACCATAAATCTGACCTTTAATCACATATAAACGAGTTTAGAATCCAAAAACCTTACCTCAATGAAGAACTATCAAATCCCCTCTTCAAAACCCTTCCAAAATCTTCAAACCCGGATGAAATATGAGAAAAATGGCTAAAATTCACGACGACACGCTTTTATACTTTCTGTCCAGTGGGTCCGCACATGCGACCACTTACTCGCACCTGTGGAACCGCACCTGCGGAAAATCCCAAAGACTCTAACTTCTGCACCTGCGATCGACCTCCCGCACCTGCGGCCTCGGAGGTGCGGCAATTACCTCGCAACTACGGACTCTTCTCACTCAGCCAACTTCCGCACCTGTGGTGCCATGTCCGCTCCTTCGGAACCGCACCTGCTGTTCCCTATCCGCAGATGCGAAAACACCAGTAACAGCAACATCAGCAATATCAAAACCATTCCAACTCCCCGTTAACCACCCGAAACCATCCCGAGCCCCTCGGGACCCCTAACCAAACATACCAATGCATCATATATGATCATTCAAACTTAGTCGAGCCTTCGAAACATCAAACACAACATCAAAACCCCAAAAACACATCGAATTCAAGCCTATAAACTTTGAATTTTCTAAATTCCACCAACAATGCCGAAACTACCCAAAACAACTCCGATTGACCTGAAATTTTGCAGGCATATCCAAAATGACATTAGGAACCTGTTCCAACTACCAGAATTACGTTCCAACCCCGATAGCCTATTTTCCACTTCCAACCGGAAATCGCCAAAAACTTACTTTCGCCAATTCAAGCCTAATTCTACATCGGACATCACAAAAATATTCCGAACACACTCCTAAGTCCCAATCACCTAACAAAGCTATTCGAGCCATAAAATCCTCATTCCGAGGTCGTTTCTCAATAAGTCAACTCTCAGTTGACTTTTTCCATTATAAGGCTATCTTTAAATTCTAAGTTACTGAATTCTCATTTAACCACTCCGATTTCAAGCCTATTGATTCTAACACATTAATAATAGAATAACCAATCCATGAAAAGTCAATGACATCAATAAAAATGCAAGTTCTTTATAACGACAGACCAGGTCGTTACATTCTCCCCCACTTAAACATACGTTCGTCCTCGAACATGCCTAGAGATGCTCCAACACCATCAAAAATTGTTGAGTAACCTTCCATGCACATATTCGGAGGTGATCCCATGTCACCTTACCCCATCTACGTCCGATAACACAACATAAGTGAAATTTCATTATCAAATCCTAACCCATAGACCTTAAAACCAAGTTTCCACTTCTGAAATAATTTACAAGTTCAAATTTCCACGACTATAAGCTGAAATAGTCTGAATACGTTGTATCAAGCCATATCCGTAACTCAAGATGAAATCACATAATATACCGCGTAGCTCAACCACTCATAGCGATAACTCCTAACAACAACAGATGTTCAAATTAATCAATACCGGTACATACCCTCTTATCAAACCAGGCCTCGTTCTAACACTTCCATATACTGCCGATGATGAAAGAAACACGTATAACCCAGTAACCATTCGCCCGATCAGTATCAATACCATCCAGAGCCATAACTTGTGAAACTTGTGCACTCAATAACCACATAACAAGAGTTCAATTCATTAAATAAAGAGGGCTATCATGCCACTAACACTTACCATTACCACATCATACTAAAATCCTGATACACATTGTGAAACCATATCACACAAACCCGACACCAAGGATCATACCTCTACCTAACCGAGCTGCAAAGTGTGATCCCATCCAACCGCTGGACCACATGACACACTCCAAACCACCTTGCTCAAAATCAATAACCATGAGAAATTCTACATCAATTACTCAAAGTGCATTTCCATAATCACGGGAGAAAATCGGACGATAACATGCCACCCGAACCAGCAATAACGTGACCAACACGTCTCAATCCTAATAAGCCCAATTAGGAACGCACCCTATGCATATACAACCAATGATCACAACTCCTAGAACACTGAAAGGTAACTCATATATCATTCCAAAGCACGAATAAGCTCAATGACAATCAAATGGTACATCCCTCAACAATAGCATTTCGGAGTCAACAATTCCGACTCGCTGCAGACCACACACCCATACCGGCCTACCAATAACTCTAAGTCCACTCTGGTCACCCACAACAGGTAGATAACTCTCCGAACGTTCATAATGACTGAATCATGACATACACTAACACCTGACTAACTTGCTCGCATCCTCGTAGTTCACAACTACAAAAATATTCTGTTCATGAAAACTCCTAGTCTCAAAATCCATGAGGCGCACCAATTACCATATTTGATCCCAATTCCACCGCTCAAATGTATAACACGCCCCTAATACTTTATCATTCCGTGAGGGATACCCCCATAATTCCTCTGTGTCATCAAGAAACCTTGAATATCAGCAGTCGATTCAACAAATGAGCATCGTAACACCAATGAAGCACCCTTATTCAACACATTGCCTTAAACACATTGTCCTTAATGAATGTATACTCTCATCCAGCCACCCAATAGTGGTATCCTTTACCTAATCATCTGAAGCTACCAGTTCTTACCTTCCTTCCCGAACTGAACCATGACCTCACATATGCCATCTCCACTATACACAAAATACCGCATACGCCATGCAATCCTATGATAAATATGAGAACTTCATGCTCCCTTCCTAGTCACAACAACTACGTACCCATCTAGCCAAGAACTTTCCATTGGATCCCATATAAAAACAAAATCACTATACATCACCTGGCCCTCACGCCCGTAGAAATATACATCTCCAACCGTGGTAGAAACCATTAAGAACTCCCGAATCACACTTGTACAACACCAAACCGTCAGGACTGAATCCTTCTAACTCAACCAAGCTACGCATGCCACCAAATTCCAAGAGAATTTCTAATAAACACCTGTAACAACTCATTACCTTATAAACACTCAAAGAACTAACCATATCCCTTATTATCCCGATCCAACCTACTACCGAGCTGTCATATTTATTCAAGTTCCTTCTGACTTACCTTCGAATTGATACTTCTTCTTGCCATAATACTACAATTCTCAATCCTGTCACACCGCACGAAACCCGAGTATAAAAAAATATACCGTCTAAGGCTCATAGGCCGCTGAATACCCCCTCAATTATCCTCAAATGCACCACATTAGAAATACTTACCCTGAAGAGACTTCCTACGAATTTAAAGTAATTACCTTCACTTTCCTGATACTGGTAGATAGAATCCATGATAATGCAAATACACCACAAGCCTTGACACCTTTTCCTGTAATCTCAGCTCTAGCCCTTCTCACACCTTGAAGATCCTCGATCGCTAAATATAACCTTGAATCCGTCTGAACTATTCTCGAACGCCATTTACTATACGAAATTTCAATTACACTAACCAAGTAAACAGAACGACCTGACCCCGCTTGCAATCCACATACTAGGAAGGAATCCACACCTTTGAAGCAACAAGCACGCTCATACATTGCACATTCTACACTTACCAGTACAACTTCATCATACAATGAATTCCACTATCCGTAAATTACATTACAACTTGTATCGAAGAAATTCCCATTACTAGAGTCATTCCCAGACTCCACCTCCACGGGTCATAACTGATTCATCAATATACCTCGAACTGAAACCAATAAAACACATAATCATGTAATCAACTTATCAATAACGAACTCCCCCACTTGGCTCAAGGCCAAGGATCACGACAAACAAGACTATGCCCACACATTATCACTGCCACCAAGTTTTGGTGGGATTCAACTAAATCCTCCATAAGCTTATATGACACAAACCATCTAACACTCAAATCGATTTCCAATCTCGCATCCACCATTGTGATGGTCAGGCCAACTCCCACAAGCGATCTAAACTCAAATTGCAACATGCATCATTTACTGATAGAGAGAACTTACTACAGATAAACAAAAGGGTCACACACCTCAGGACAACCCGCAGGAGATACCCCTACCTGCTAAATCTCAAAATGTTATCTCCTTATACACTTCCGAATATCATAGCTATCACACAATCACTATACCTTCCTACTGTAGAACACAACCACTGCCTGCCCTCAAGACATCCCATAAGCGGTATAAGCACCTGAAGCTTATGGCAATACTAACACTGGAGCTGTGGTCCAGGAATTCTTGAGCTTCTGGAAGCTCCACTCACACTCGTCTGACCACATAGATACCTTCGTTGGACACCACGTGTCCCTAGAATGCTACTAAACTAAGACAACAATTCACACTTGGAGAACTTCGCACAAAGCTTCTCTTCCCTATACCCTTGTAATACCATCATCAAATGCCGAGTATGCTATCCCTGGCTACGAGAGTACGGAAGGATGCCATCAATAAATACAATAACAAAGGAGTTATAACACGGCTGAATACACCGTCAATCAAATACATAAATGTTGTTGGGGCATTGGTCAACGCAAAAGACATCACCAGGAACTCATAACACAATAGAAAAATCTACTTCACTCCACAACTAAACCACACGATAGGTCCTTCAATACAATCACAACTCGAAGCCATATCCTAACTCAATATAGACGTCAAATACTTAATGGCTCTTGCCACATTTCCCGCTAGTCCATTCTTGCTACAATCAAACAACCTGAACACATCTAACTATCAATCAAACTCACCACGTAGTCATCTAGTCACAAAGTTCCATCAATAAGGACACCCACATACATATAAGTCCCCAATACATATGCTCACACAAATGAAATCTCAGCACTCAAGCTACAGACAAAAATCCAGCCTCAAGTCCTCTAGACTGACCCTAGCATGATAAAATCACATCCCATTCATGGAAGTCACAAACCATCGGTGCACGACTGATACCGAGCGCTCACGTGCCCGTTTGAATACATGAAAGGATTTCAAAGAATTACGCTTCGGGTTGAATCAATGGATTCGCACGACAAGAGTTCGAGAATGTGAGATTTTTCCTAAAGGTTCTGCAGCCTCTCGAAGATAAGTACAGACGTCTCTGTATCGATCCGCAAGACTCTACTAAACCTGCTCATGACTGGTGAGACCTATTTAACCTAGCCCTCTTATACCAACTTGCCACGACCCATTTCCGGAGTCGTGATGGTGCCTGTCGTGAAACAAGGCAAGCCACCCATTTTATCTAACTAAATACATTTTCCAATAAAATATCCTTCTTAACAAGTCTGTGGATAAAAATAATAATAAATCAAAATTTGGAAACTAGTTTATGAAATTCAAAACCCAAATCCTACAAACCCCGAATCCAGTGTCACATAGTCATGAGCTGCTAATACTTAATACAACCAAAAAGAAATGACCAACGTAGTCTGGAAATAAATACGACGGTAGAAAAGGAAGAGAAGACGAGATCACAGTCGCCAGTTGATACCTCGTCAACTCTAATGAAACTGCTGCTACTCACTGACCAGAGCTGAATCCCGATGTACCTGGATATGCACACAAGGTGCAGGGGGTAACGTGAGTACACCAACTTAGTAGTAACGAAACCAAACTACGGGCTGAGAGGTAGTTACAGAATAAACCTCCGATAATTCGCCTTCGATAATTCTAACAATAGTATATAACTCGGACATGACAGTAATATATCAGGAAATAAACACGATGCATCAACATATGTTTGTAACTCTGCATCCTATCATGAATTCATATACAATCTATAATCAAACTCTCATAAGGTGGCCCACTCAGTACTAGACTACGGCCTCCCGGCCCAGGGAAGTCCATCCCGGACACAAGTGACACTGTCACCTAGTACTGAGGAAAAAGGACGATCCAGCCACCATGGAGAAAATACATCTCCGTACATAATATCCACGGAGGAAATCCATCTCCGGAACATAAGACCCACGGAGAAAATCCATCTCCGGAACATGAGACCCATGGAGAAGATCCATCTCCGGAACATAATACTCGGACAAGATCCATGTCCAGGGAAATCCATCCCTCAATATATGTGCGCTCACTGGGGGTATAAAGACTCTGGAGGGGCTCCTTTCAGCCCAAGCGCTATATCAAGCCAACGAAGGCATGGTTCCAGGGTCGCTGCGGTGTTGAGTCCGACCTCATAACTGTCTCAAAACCAGGCTCCAGGCCTCACTCAGTCAGTACCTTCCAGTCTCACTCACAATGCTCTAACATATGCAAATCAGCCCAAACCAATGATAATATAGAATAAACTAGAAATTTACGAGACTGAGGCATGAAAGATATACTATAACACGACCGAGTACATGAAAAAAATAATCACAAATAGAGACAGCAATAATCGACCGTTCCGGTCTGAACATATCGGCGTGAAGCCTTAACATTTGTACTTAGCATGATTTCTATTTCGTTCAAGGTAATTACCACCTTCACAGTAGAAATATCAACTTGAGATAACCATTAGACAATGCCAAGGGATGAGCCAGGCTACAAATATTTGGTGTACGCTCGCATGCCCGTCACTTGGCAAGTGCGTCACCTTAATTAACATCATATATCAAATGGTTTGGGGTTTCGAACCCTCAGTTCCAAGTTTGGAAGCGTTACTTACCTCAAAACCAGATAATATACTACTCCGTAGTGCCCTTGCCTCTACATTCAGCCTCCGGGTGCTCCAAATCTACCAACAATCAGATGTATATCATTATAATATGATAAGGAACTAATCCCAATCGAAATGTATCAAAAATACTCAAAACTCTCGAAATTGGTCAAACCCGACCCTCCGGGACCACGTACCGAAACTCAAAAATTTTTATACAAAACTGTTCTTCATCATCTCACGAGTCCGTATATATAAAGAACACTAAATTCGGAGTCCAAATGACCCCTCAAATCTCCATTTTTAAAGACTCTAAATCCCAAGTACTAATTACCCAATTTGCACTGATTTTTCCCTAATTTTCCACTATAAGTCTGACCTTTAATCACATATAAACGAGTTTAGAATCCAAAAATCTTACCTCAATGAAGAACTACCGAATCCCCTCTTCAAAACCCTTCCAAAAGCTTCAAACCCGGATTAAATATTGAGAAAAATGGCTAAAATTCGCGAAGGCACGCTTTTATACTTTCTGTCCAGTGGGTCCGCACCTGCGACCACTTACTCGCACCTGCGGAACCGCACCTGTGGATCCCAGGTGCGCACCTGCGGAAAATCCCAAGGACTCTAACTTCCGCACCTGTGATCGACCTCCCGCACCTGCAGCCTCGCAGGTGTGGCAATTACCTCGCACCTACGGACTCTTCTCACTCGGCCAAATTCCGCACCTGCGGTGCCATGTATGCTCCTTCGGAACCGCATATGTTGCCCCCCATCCGCAGGTGCGAAAACAACAGTTTCAACAATATCAGCAATATCAAAACCATTCCAACTCCCCGTTAACCACCCAAAACCATCCCGAGCCCCTCAGGACCCCAACCATACATACCAACGCATCTTCTATGATCATTCAAACTTAGTCGAGCCTTCGAAACATCAAACACAACATCAAAACCCCAAAAACACATCGAATTCAAGCCTATGAACTTTGAGTTTTCTAAATTCCACCAACGATGCCGAAACTACCCAAAATAACTCCGATTGACCGGAAATTTTGCAGGCATATCCAAAATGACATTACAAACCTGCTCCAATTGTCTGAATTCCATTCCGACCCTGATAGCCTATTTTCCACTGCCAACCGAAAATCGCCAAAAACTATCTTTCGCCAATTCAAGCCTAATTCTACACCGGACATCACAAAAATATTCTGAACACACTCTTAAGTCCCAAATCACCTAATGAAGCTATCCGAGCCATAAAATCCGCATTCTGAGGTCGTTTCCCAATAAGTCAACTCTCAGTTGACTTTTTCCATTATAAGGCTATCTTTAAATAAGTTACTGAATTCTCATTTAACCACTCCGATTTCAAGCCTATCGATTCTAACACATCACTAATAGAATAACCAATCCATGACAAGTCAATGACATTAATAAAAATACAAGTTCTACGTAACGACAGACCGGGTCATTACACTGTGGGATTCGGGTCTTGTAATTAATTCTGGATGATAGAGATTGAATTCTAAGGTTTAAGGACCAAGGTCGAAATAAGGATCTCTAGTTATGTTGTGTTGAAAGGCTTATGTTGATTAGGGTGACGTGGGATTACCCCCGGTGTATGCCTAGTAAGGTTACACCGTGATTTGGAAGCTTTGGAAAGACTCCTGGCACGTTCGAGGACAAACATGTGTTTATGTGGTGGAGAATGTGACGACACGACATGTCGTTTTGAGTATCTGAACTTCTTTCGGTATTTTGAAGGCTCGTATATCTCCGTGTTATGATATGGTACTTGTTGGTATGTTTGAACGTGGCCCCGAGGGGCTCGGGTGAGTTTCAGATAGGTTTGGGCTGCATTGCGCTTGTTTTTCTTCTGTTTCGACGTCGTTTCTTCTAGCATGAATGGTACCACATTAAGCAATCGATTTCTGTTTTGATTGAAGCATTAGATCCTTATCTTAATTACGGATCCATATAAAAAAGAATCGTCGAATTCGGACATCGTATGAGGGATTTATAGTCATTTTATTAAATATTGGGTCAACAGATTTTTTTTCAGATTAATTACGAAATTGCCACTGACAGCGTATTTAAAAATCTGCACTATTTACAAATATTAAAACCTACATATCACATTCATTATAAGGTCAAATTGAGTTATTCAAAAGCCTAACTTGAATAGAATTTCACAAGAAATCTATTGGAGGTATAAAAAGCGAGTTTCGGGATCATTTGGAAAGAGAAATGAGGCAGAATAGCTGGCAGAAAAATATATAAAACTAGGATTTGTTCATTCGGTCATATTTTGAGTTGGGGAGCTCGGATTTGGGACATTTTGGAGGGTATTTTCACCATATGGATTGGGGTAAGTGCTCTCTACTCGGTTTGGTTATATTTCATGAATCCATCTTCGTTTTTGGGATTTCATTGATGATTTCAAAGTGAAATTTTAGGGTTTTTGTCTAAAGTTTCATAATATGAATTTTTGAGTTTTGAACATCGAATTGGAGTCAGAATTGAGTGAAACTAGTATGGTTGAACTCGTAATTGAGTGAATTGTCGTATTTTGTGAGTTTTATCGGGTTCCGAGGCTTGGGCCCGGGTGTGCTTTTTGGCAGGATTTGGGATTTGATTTAGGATTTGATCTTTATCATTTGGAATTATTTTCTTGGGCTTTAATTGATGTATTTGAGTTGATTTTGTCTAGTTTTGAGATGTTCGGAGGTCACTACGAGCGTGATGGCATTTTTAGAACATCGCTTGGCTTGCTCGGTATTGTAATTGACTTGTTCGAGGTAAGTTTTTGCCTAACTTTGTTGAGGGAATTTTTTCCTCCTAATTGTTATTGTTTGACACATGTGTGGGTGATACATTTATGAGGTGACGAGCATATATGTATGTGTCGGGGTTAACCATGTTCGGGGGTAGATTGTGCTATAATTGTGTTTTGTAGAATTTCATAATTTTCTTAATTCATGCCTTACCTATTTTACCGATATTAAGAACGTAGTACAAAATGTTAGTAATCAAGACTTAGCCTAATATCACTTGATCAAATTTGATAGAATTCTGAGAATACATTGATGTGTCTAGTTTGGTTCATCTCTATGTATAATCACTACTACCTTGCTACGGTTGATATTTGAGGTGTTGGAGTCTATACTTGTGTTACTGATAAAATATGAAATTTGTGGAAGTACTTGAATTGTACGACCCTTGAGGGCTTATTGAATCATTGCTGGCTTAGAAATTTGGTGATTGAAATATGTTGGATTATTCGTTTGAACACTCTTCTCGATGTTATTTACACTTACTACCTTGCCATTTTATTGTTATTCATATGTTTGGTGAGGAAGAGTGTAAAGCACGAAGGGTGATGTCGTGCCATTGTTTATATTCATTATCATGTGAGGAAGAGTGTAAAGCACGAAGGGTCATGTCGTGCCATTTCTTATATCATTATCATGCGAGGAAGAGTGTAAAGCACGAAAGGTGATGCCGTGCCATTTCATATACATTATCATGTGAGGAAGAGTGTAAAGCACGAAGGGTGATGCCGTACCATTTCATATACATTATCATGTGAGGAAGAGTGTAAAGCACGAAGGGTGATGCCGTGCCATTTCATATACATTACCATGTGAGGAAAGAGTGTAAAGCACGAAGGGTGATGCCGTGCCATTTCATTTATATTGTTATGCTCTTAATATTGTGAGGTCATGGCACGAAGGGTGTTTCCGTGTAGGTGAGGATGAGGGGCATGCATTATGATTTTCCATGTATACATTTCTGCCTTTACCTTGATTTGTCATTGTCGCCATTATACATTTTGTGTGATATTTTGTTATTGTCCCGTACTTGACCTCTATCTCAATTGTTGTTGTGTTGTCCATGTCTTTTACTTGCTTAACTTGCATATGCCATGCCTATTTCCTTATTTTATATTTATACTCATGTTGTATCTATTCTGTTGTACCATAGTGTAAGTCTTCCACCATGCTAGTGCTTCATGTTCTTACTTGTTAACTTGTGAAGATCATGTGTTTCCTTCTTGCTTGCTATATTTTACTTAGACCTCTATCATGCTAGTTAATTGAAATTATAACCCCTTTATCCTAATTGGGGTCATTATCTCTGTGCTCTCTGCTTAGTCTGTTACTGATGTTCTTCTGTACATTCTTGTGTATTATCAATGCTTGCATATTCCCTTCCTTGTCATTTCTATTGTCGGTATTTCTATCATTTGGTTGGTATTGTTTTACACATATATAATGAGGATGAGATAAATGCACGAAGGGTGTTGCCGTGCCGTTAGACTTGATGTCTTGAATACGTTATCACCCTAACAATGTATATGAGGTGATTATTGTGGTTCATGGGCTTTCGTATTAAGGAAAGGGCTGGTTGAGATGTTGGAAACTGTTAAATTGTGATTCTTTCTGATACTCTTCTATTTCCTGTCACAGTCGCATTGGGTACTCTATTCTATTATTCTGCCTTTTGGTTTTATTGCTAGTTTACATTATAGTGTTTATTAATGAGTATCTTTTAACTAAAAATTTCGTCACTACTTCGAAGGGGTTAGTCAAGATACTTACCAGTAAATGGGGTCGGTTGTACTGATACTTCACTTCTGCACACTCTGTGAAGACTATTAGAGTGGAGCTGCTGAAGAATTCGGGAGCTGACTCAGAAGATGTTCGTGCATTCTCTATAGAAGCTGCCACTTGTCCTTGGTAGTGTTAGACATTATTAATTTATTCATGTAGTTTTCAAATACAATGTGTATTTATTTATACCAGCTTTGTATATCCTAAGTTTTAGAATCTCATGAGTCGTACTACCAGTTCTTGGGAAGAGTTTGTAACATTTCAGATAAATCCTAATTAAATTTTCTATAAGTTTATTTAGTTTGTTTCTTTTTGTTAATTGGCTTACCTAGAAGGTTAAGCTAGGTTCCATCATGACCTGTCATTTTTGGGTCGTGATATAGGGACGCCCAAGTGGGAAAGAGATTAAGACAAGTCGAAAATCGATGACGCCTTCCTCTCGATCTCAAAACTAGTCGCCGAAAATCGCTAACGCCTTCCTCTCGATCTCAAAACCTGTCTATTATTATGCAACTGAAAGGCCACGTAGCATACCACGTTTCGCTTTCTCTTTGTAATCTCAAGATGGTTCCTCAATTTTATCTGCTCTTTTATTGCTCTCTCGCTGTAAATCATTGTTGAATTCGTTCGTCTTTGCCTCAATAATAGCAACGAGATCCGAATCTTATCATCTTCAGAAGCGCTTCAATTATTGGGATTTAGCTTAGGTTATCTTCTTCAGTTTGATTCCTGGTTATTTTTCTCTTTCTGCAGTAACCCTTATTATCAATTTCTCATTCCTGGTATTTGCTCAGCATCAGATTTTGTTGCTAAAAATCCTTGGTATAATATTGAAGATTCTATATCTTGGGACACCCAAGATGGGAAAGATATTAAGCCAAGCCGAAAATCGCTAACGCCTTCCTCTAGATTTCAAAACCAATATTTATCCTCTCAAGGTTACTCTTTCGTTCTCTTTTTTATTTTAAGAGCCACATGTTTCGACCTGTGTGCTTCGTGGTAATATATTTCAAAGTAAGGGTATATTGGACCTTTCACCTATTTAATTTATGTGTCTTTTATTATGCAACTGAAAGGCCACGTAGCATACCACGTTTCGCTTTCTCTTCGTAATCTCAAGATGGTCCCTCTCTGCTCTTTCATTGCTCTCTCGCTGTAAATAATTGCTGAATTCGCTCGTCTTTGCCTCAATAATAACAACGAGATCCGAATCTTATCATCTTCAGAAGCGCTTCAATTATTGGGATTTAGCTTTAGGTTATCTTCTTCTATTTGATTCCTGTTTATTTTTCTCTTTCTGCAATAACCCTTATTATCAATTTCTCATTCCTGGTATTTGCTCAGCATCGGATTTTGTTGCTAAAAATCCTTGGTATATTATTGAAGATTCTATATCTAGAGACGCCCAAGATGGGAAAGATATTAAGCCAAGCCGAAAATCGCTAACGCCTTCCGCTCGATCTCAAAACCACTCTTTATCCCTCTCAAGTTTTCTCTTTCTTTCTCTTTTTTTATTTTAAGAGCCACAGGTTTCGACCTATGTGCTTCGTGGTAATAAATTTCAAAGTAAGGGTATATTGGACCTTTCACATATTTAATTTACGTGCCTTTTATTATGCAACTGAAAGTCCACGTAGCATACCATGTTTTGCTTTCTCTTCGTAATCTCGCGAATGTTCCTCAATTTCATCTGCTCTTGCATTGCTCTCTCTCTGTAAATCATTGTTGACTTCGTTCATCTTTGCCTCAATAATAACAACAAGATCTGAATCTTACCATCTTCAGAAGCGCTTGAATTATTGGGATTTAGCTTATGTTATCTTCTTCAGTTTGATTCCTCGTTATTTTTCTCTTTCTGCAGTAACCCTTATTATCAATTTCTCATTCCTAGTATCTGCTCAGCATCGGATTTTGTTGCTAAAAATCCTTGGTATATTATTAAAGATTCTATATCTAGGGACGCCCAAGATGGGAAAGAGATTAAGCCAAGCGAAAATCACTAACGCCCTCCTCTCGATCTCAAAACCAGCCTTTATCCTCTCAAGGTTACTCTTTCTTTCTCTTTTTTATTTTATTTTATATTTTGTGAATTACGCCTTATTTAGTTTCATCAAGTCTGTGCGAATCTGAAATGTATGTTCCTCTTTGTCGATTTGTCCTGTACATGAGTAGGTATTTCTATTTTATTTTCTTAATACACGATGTTGTTTTATGCAATTCAATAAATTCTATATTGTGTGGCTACTTTCTTGAATTTTTGGAAGTTGGCGAGATCTAACTTATGCAAAAATGATTTTTAATGATTCAGAAAATTTAGTTCGAACGTCGTAGCTGTTTTGAGTAGAGAAGGAGATTGTATGACCTCGGAAAAAATATTTAATAATGATGCAGATTGAATGCTAATGATTAGAAGAAAGAATATATATATATCCTTAAGAATAAAAAAAAAGTGCAACAATATTAGAACTCTCTGTGGTAGCTTCTCAAATGGATTGGCAATTTCACATTGAGGACCATATTTATGAATTATCCAATGGGTGGAGTTTGATCCAATGAGGGGATTTAATTTTAGTGCCCAAAAAGAGGGGACACAGTGTATCCTTCTAATACAAGCAATCATAGTATTGGTTCCGATCTATTTTGGTTCTATAATGTACTTCTACATTAACTTGTTTCAATGTGTAAAGCCTTTATTATAATCATAGAATCCTTGACCTTATAAAAGGATTCTTGACTTTGAAACAAAACTTAATCCTGATTTTTCATGACAATCTTAAAAAGTGAAAGAACGGATTGGGAGCATATCTTCCAACTCGCAAGTTGCATACTTTCATTGGACCTTTGTTCCTTTTAATTTTTTTTTAAAAAATTATTGTGCATTAGTTAGGTGTGTACTGACTTTTTAAAGTATTAAGAGAAGTCATAGAAAATTAATTATCAATTAAAGAATTTTTCCCGGTGATCTTCCAAAATGTTACCTCTTCTTTATATATTTATGAATATTCCCATTTCTAATGGTTGTAGATTACAGTTGAAGATCTACCGAAACATAAACTCGCATTTTCATAATTGAGGTAGAGAATGTATGATGTCACTATTTTGACATTGCCATTAATAATGGTGCTTACTAACAACATGAGAAAATTGGTAATTTACATTAATGCTTCGATGGTCAGATGGATCTTGAGGACTTATTGATCTTAGATCCATGTAGATATATGTCAGTACTAAAGTAGACGCTTCATTAAAACTTTTCATTCTCAGAAGTTGTGCCATTCTCAGTTTTAAGTTTTTACTTCTAAAAGAAATTGATTTTCATGTCACAGATGAAGAGGGACAATTTTTTCAGCTGGATGCTACAATATAGTTGGGTGTGAAGTCTAATAAGGTAGAGTGTAACTCCGATTTTACGGTTCTGCTTCATTTCAGCGATGACATTTCTCTTCTTAAATTTCCTTTTTATTTCTTCACCAAGAGAACTTTGAGAAAACACCACATTGCGGGATGCTCTTCTTATCTCAAAAGATGATTTGGCATCATTTAACTTTCTTTTGCAAAAATAATTTGGAGCTTCTACTTTGACCGAAACTTCCTAAGAAAATATGTATTTATTGTTTAATCACATGATCTCCAATATATATATATATATATATATATATATATATATATATATATATATATATATATATATATATATATATATATATATATATATATATNCTAGATTTTCTGATATTAGTACTAATTAATTCAGTTATATAAACAGGTCAGCTATGTTGGCGGGTTCAACTATATTTAATTTACAAGAAGCTAGATAAGATACTATATCAGTCCGTAGCAGCATCCTGATATTGGTTTTGGCACATATATGTTGCTGCTTTATATTGCAGTAATCAATAATCAGGTGGTAAGGTTTGAAATTGATCTTTTGGCCAGTGATAGAAGCTTTAGTTCAAGGATTCAATATACACTATATGGAACTGTTGGCTTCAGCACACATTAATTCTCGACTGAACAGATCCACAATGTAAGTCATGTTAAAGTATCACATTAAGTCTTTCTATATCTTTATGATTAATAGAAGCACTACTTCTCTATTATTTTTTCTTCTTAAATATGGAATTTTCTTTTTTGCTTACTCCAGCTTAAATGGACTTTCATGCCCGGTTAACCCAGAGTTAAAGTGATTTCCTTTTTGCAAGACTTAGAAATGATTTCTTTTTGCAAGGACTGTCGACCTTTTGGAATCAATGGCAAGTAAGAAAGAAAGTTAATTTTTAATTCAAATTCAGTGATAGATTTACTTTCAAGTTGGTCATTCTTAAATTGTCTCTTTTCCGCAGCATCCGAAGCTCTTTATCCATCTAAAATTTACAGGAGACGAGCGGTGATGTACAATAGTTAGATTTATAGACCTTATTTCATTCATGTTGAAGCTATAGAATCTGGAAAGTGCTTCTATTATAAATCGAACATCTACCTGCTTTTCCTTTCTCAACCAAATGAATTTTCAATTGTATCATTGTTGCAGTGAGTTTATATGCCTAAATCAATTAACTTCAGAGTAGATATTTGTTTAGAAATTTTAATATGTATGAATGTTTGTTATATCTCTTAAGTATGAAGTCCCATATGCAGGGGTAATTGATATGTCATATATTATTGACCAAATTGACTTCCAGATTTATAAGGTTAAAGAAGCAGCTTTTAGTAGGAGAGATATTCTTGAAAAGACACAAAAGTGGTTAGCTACTCTTTTTTTTTTATGTTATCACATTTATAAATCAGAGACAATACATAAATATTAGCACGATTTTTTGAATTTGCATTGGTTCTTGCAGAAGCATTCGACTCTTCAAATGAGGCTAAACCAAATGCCACGATCCAAAACGTATTAAAGTTCGTGATAGAGTCGGACACCACTGTCAGAAAAGTCAACTTTAAATAGTAAATTAAATCCTCATTTCTTTTTTTATTTTTTTGAAATCATCCAATTTCTTACATTAAAAAATAAATAATGAACTGCACTGAGTAAAAAAAAAAGACGTCTTTAAAAAATTTAAATACTGAATAATCCCATAGTCATCCCAGAACCCGGTGTCACAAGTGCATGAGCTTTTGCTAGGAAGTAAAATAAAATACAACAACTTTACGGAATAAAAATTTGGACAGAAAGGAAGATACAAGTACTGTGAAGGAGACTCTGTTGGCTGCGGATCGTCTCATAAGATGTAGCTCACCTAAGTCCCCATATCAACCACGTCGTTGCGCCCACAAGGCCACTATCCATACATGTACATCAAAATGTACAACAAGTGTAGTATGATTACGAAAATAACGCGTACCCAGTAAGTATCCCGCCTAACCTCGAAGAGGTAGTGACGAGGGGTCGACTTCGACACTAACTAAGGGCCAATAATATGATATTATAAAATTCTAATTAAGCATGATGTACAACAATAGGATTCAGGACAAGAAATAATTGAACAAGTCTTCACCATGTTGATACCCAATTCTTACCAAAATAATTTTTTAATTGCATATATGTCTTCAAAATCATGCATTAGCATCAATTGGTATTTTCCATAATTTTTCATATTTTTTATTAATTTTCCCAGTATTTTATTTTTAATAAATAATCATAAAATTGCATCACAAATTACTTTAAAATATTTCTTGATTTAATATTACTATTTATGGTCCTATTAAGTCCAAATTATTTCATAAATATCCAAAATCGACACTTTTTGGTTATAATTGCAATAACTTTGCAATTGTAGCCCATGCATACATTTCTACGTTATTTTACCGAAAATTAGTCCATTGTATTTTAAAATACTAAATGACTATTTTTAAAACATTTCTATGCATGAAAATCATTTATTATTATTATTTATTTATTTTACAAATTAATTTTTTATTCAATTATTTTGGGTATTTAATAAATAGCCCTTTTATTTTCAATTCTAGCGTAAATACCAGCCCAATAACCTTTATAAATTAGCCCAAACCCTTTGAGCCCAAAACTCCAATCTGCCCGACCCAAAACCTCTTGGCCAATCCTGGCCGTTGATCATTTTTTATCAACGGTCCAGGATCCCCTTACCTTAATTAAACCAAAAGACCCCCCCCCCCCCAAACCCTAATCATTCTACTCCCTTCCCCCGTCGTCACTCTTCCCCTTTCTCTCTCAAGCGCTCTCTAGGCAAAACCCTAATTTCCCCCGCCGTCACCGGCTTACACTGATGTTCGATGGTGTTTGTTCATCATCGCAGGCCTCTACCGACCTCCTATGTGCTATGGTATCTCCGTATCCTAGATCCTTGAGAAGATTTCAATAGACCAAGGCGGGTCTGTTCTACACCTTTGGGTTTTCTTGCCTGTTTCAGGCCATTTGGCTCGACCATTGAGTAAGAATCTTCTTATTTTCGTTACAAATCCATGTTTTCCTAAGCCTATGTTCTCGTCTCTGTTGTACTTTCTAAAAACATTGGTCTCCGATCTTCTCAGATCTGTACAGATATGAGACGAATTGAACATATTTCACATGTTTCTTTGAAAGTTTTCTGGTTTTTCAATTGATTTTCCTAAACTAGGGTTTACCCTAAGTCATCTTCTCAAAGGTTTTCTGATTTTTGAATGTTTAATCGTTTGTCCTTATGTTCTTTTGACCGATTTATGCTAAGGCTGCCTAAGCCTAGTCGATATATGTGAAAACCCTAATTTTCTGATGCTTTGATTCGATTATGAGTTTTGCCGTGTTACTTGTTGCATTGTTTCATTCTGTGCTTTGACTTACACAATTTTCCCTTAGTCTAATTCAGTGCCTTGTGATTTTTACCCTAGTTCATCTCTATTAGAGTTTCTGAGTTTATTCTTCGGCTATTTTCTATGTGTTTGTGAAATCTTATTTAGCCTATTTGTCTATTTTTTGGAAACTGATATTTTCTCCCTATAAATCAGTATTACTTTGAATTTTGATTTACTGATTCGCTCCGTTAAAACTTATGTGCATAATCCCTGATTTATTCCCTTGTTTATGACTTTAATTGGTCTTCTTACCTTATTTGACTACCTGTAACATTCACTGATTCTTCACAATTATTTCCTTAATTAGACTCCTGCTTAATTATTCCTTCGCTTAAATCTGATTTTGTAACGACCCGACCCGTCGTTTTGCGTTGTCGGACCTCGTTCCCTTAAATGAAACTTCCCATAGCGGCTTATTGTGATTTATGACTTGCGAGGGGGGGGGGGGTTTCCGGGATTCGAAAGTGTTTAGAGCAATATTGGAACACTTGGTTCCTTCAGGTTGGACTTTAAGGCCAAGTTTGACTTCGGTCAACATTTTGAGTAAACGACCTCGGAATCAACTTTCGACGGTTCCAGAAGCTTCGTATGATGATTTCGGACTTAGGCATATGTTCGGAATGGGTTTTGGATGACCCGGGAGCGTTTCGGCGCCCAATAGCTAAATAAGAGTTTCCTTAAGTTCATATTGTGGTTTGTGACGTGCTTTTGTGTTATCGAGGTCCAAACAGAACTCCGAGATCGGGAATAGTTCCGTTATGTCATTCACGACTTGCTCGCAAAATTTGGGGTCATTTCGTGTAGTACAGGCCAGTTCACCGCATTGTTAGCCAATTCAAGAAACTTAAAGTTCCTAAGTTTGATTCTAGGGGTTTTGAGGTGTGATTTTTAGTTTTAGTGTTTTTTGGGTGTTTCAAAGGCTCGAGCGAGTCCGTATTATGATTTTGGACTTGTTGGTATATTTGGACAGAGGCTCGGGTGGGCCTAGGTGCCTCTCGGGCACCAAACGAGGCAAAAAACCAGCTGAAGCAGTTGCTCGTGCACCTGATCTGGTGTGACCGCAGGTGCGGTTGCCCAGTCGCAGGTGCGGTTGCCCAGTCGCGGGTGCGACACCGCTCCTGCATTCCTTGCCTCGCAGGTGCAGCTTCAGGTAAGGCTTCCCATTTCCCGCAGGTGCGGATAATATACGCAGGAGCGGAGCCGCAGGTGCGAGCTTCTCTCTGCAGGTGCGAGCCCAGGCCCCTTGCCCCTCTTCTGCAGGTGCGAGTCTTTTCTCGCAGGCGCGAGACCGCAGGTGCGAAATCACAGTACGCAGTACGTTCTTTAAAACATAGGATTATTTTATTTCACCCCATCTTCTTCCTCCATTAGATACCTTGGAAGCATGGGAAAGGACTCCATGACCTAGCTACTAAAAAGGTAAGTGAATTCTACCCTAAAGTTAGTTAATGCATGAATTCCTAGTTGAATTAACTACCAAATTAGTAGAAAATTAAGGAATTGGGTAGTAACCTAGGGCTTTCGAGAATTTAGAGAATTACCTGTGAATTGGCTATGAAATCATACAAAAATCATGTATTAATGATCCTTAGGTTATGTGTGAGTATTTCCTTCGAGAATTTTTGGACTCGGAGCATGCGGGCCCGGGTTGGATTTTGGGATTTCTTCAAGAATGGTGAATTTGACTAAGTAGTAGGATAATTCCATGCTTTGAGTATAAATTGATATATTTGTATAACATTTGGCTAGTTTCGAGTCTGTGGGCGTCAAGTTTGGAGTTTCGGGCGCGTTCTTGACCCGGAGAGTAGGTTCGACACGAGGTGAGTCTCCTTTCTAACCTTGTAAGAGGGAATTGTCCCCCTAGGTGATTTAAATGGCTATGTGCTAATGTTTGTGGGGGCTACGTATGCACAAAGTGACGAGAGTCCGTACGTAGCGACTATTATTGTTATGTCCGGGTAGTTAGGCCTACACCATGCCTTGTGTTTTTCCTTGCAATGAACTATATGCTTAATGAATTAATGTTACATGCAGCTTGATTCCCTGAGATCATGGAATTTGAGAGTTTTAAAGGAATTTTTCACTGAAAAGTAATTTATGAAGAATATTGTATGGATTGTGTATTCATGTGACCGCTTCGCAATTTACATTCCGCGAACGGAGTGTTATTTCCCCCCACTCTCATGGGAGCGGCCGTATGCCATGGCGAGATTGAAAGATATAGTAGGGTTCGGGTCGTTCTACCCTCGGCAGTGCACAAATATGATCAGTATGATGGCTCAGGACGGTTATCCTTATCCTGTATGGGCATGCTAAATTGTAAATGATATTTTCATGGACATTGAGTGGGCAGATATTTTAAGAAAAAAAGGGAAATAAAATAATAATTGGTTATTTACTTCCAATATTCATTTGAATTACAGTTATATTTAATGTTTACTGTTTTCATCACCCTCGTATGCCTATTACTAATATTATATCTTGTTTAATCATTTTGATTGACCTTAGTGAGTGTCAAGTCGACCTCTCGTCACTACTTCTTCGAGGTTAGGCGGGATACTCACTGGGTACATATTTGTTTATGTACTCATGAGACGCTTCTGTACTTAATTATACAGGTTCTGAGGCTGGTTCATCTGGTTATCAGACCGGAGCTCGATTCTGAGTATAGACTGGACCTGACTTCACGGTGAGCTGCTTCTCCTGACGATCCTTGGCAGCACCATGGAGTTTCTTTTGTTATTCCCGTCTCTTTCTTCCAGACAGTGGGGCAATTATATTATATCTTTTGTATATTCTGTCAGTATGCCCGAAGGACTTGTGACACTAGTTCCTGGCACACACGTAATGTTTTGAACTTTAAAACTTGGCACGTGTTGGGATGTTTAACCAAATATGGGGAAAATCCTTAGTAATCTTAGTGTGGGCTTGCCTAACCCCGGTGTTGGGCGCCATCATGACCTGAGTTAGTATTTTGGGTCGTGACAACATGGTATTAGAGCTCTAGGTTCACGTAGGTCTCACAAGTCACGGGAAAACCTAGTAGAGTCTTGAGGATCGGTATGGAGACTTCTGTACTTATCTTCGGGAGGCTATAGGGTGTTAGGAAAACCTCTCCTTATCTTATTCTATCGTGTAGTCAATGGTTTACCAAATCTCATTCTTCTATTCTCTCACAGATGGTGAGGACGCGTGCATCCGATGTTCCAGACCCGGGAGAGGCCGCTACCTCCTTGTTCGAGGTCGTGGCAGAGGCCGGGGGAGGGCACCGGCCCGAGGTAGGGGACGAGGGCGTCCCCGAGCTATTCCAGTTGTACCACCACCAGAGGATCCTACCATAGAGGAGCAGGGTGAGGTTCCCCCAGCAGGTCCTGCCCCAGTGGACTTTATGACGGTCCCAGGCTTCCAGGAGATCATGGGTCGTATGATGCGGTTTATGGACACAATGTCCCAGGATGGTTTATTTCCAGCAGATCCTGCCACATCTCAGGCGGGAGGTGGGGCCCAGACTCCTACCACCCAGGCTTCAGGTCAGGCAGCAGCATTACATCACACCCCGGGTACACTGCCCGTGGGTAGGGTCCAGCTTGTAGCAGAACAACATGAGCCCAGACCAGCTGCGGACGGCAATCCATAGAAGTTATTGGATAGATGGACTCGATTGCACCCTCCAGTCTTCGGGGGTGAGTGAGGCGAGAATGCCCAGGCTTCAGGTCAGGCAGCAGCATTACATCATACCCCGGGTACACTGCCCATGGGTAGGGTCCAGCCTGTAGCAGAACAACATGAGCCCAGACCAGCTGCGGACGGCAATCCATAGAAGTTATTGGATAGATGGACTCGATTTCACCCTCCAGTCTTCGGGGGTGAGTGAGGCGAGGATGCCCTAGATTTTGTTGACAGGTGTAGGGACAGGCTGCACAATATGAGGATATTAGAGTCCCATTGAGTGGACTTCACTACCTTTCAGTTAGAGGGCAGAGCCCGCAGATGGTGGCAGTCCTATATGTATATCCCACCCTCTGAGAGGGAAGAGCTGCGATATCAGTTTGAGCAGCTGGAGCAGGGACATATGTCAGTGAAAGATTATGAGGCAAGATTCTCAGAGTTGTCTCACCACGCACTCATGATATTACCTACTGATGCCGAGAGGGTGCGGATATTTGTAGCAGGGCTGCACTCCGGTATTAGGGCCAACATGGCCCGAGAGGTGGAGATGGGGACTCCCTATCAACTGGTGGTCGAGATAGCTCATCGGATTGAGGGCTATCAATCGAGAGGCAGAGAGCAGGGTCAGCAGGACAAGAGATCCAGATTCTCCGAGGATTTCAGAGGTGCACCAGTTAGGGGCAGAGGTTAGCGCAGCAGGCCTCCATATTAAGCATCCCCACCACCTCCCCGAGGTGTTCCAGCGAGACCTCATTTCAGTGCCATGCCAGAGCGTTCCTACCGCCCTTCAGCTATTCAGAGTTCACCCACTGGTTATTCCAGTTATCCAAGATTCCCCAGTCCCTACTTCAGTGTTATGCCAGAGAGTACACATCGCTCTCCGGCCATTCAGGGTTCCTCTTTGGGGCAGCAGACTATGATACCCGGAGGTTGTTATAAGTGTGGAGATCCAGGTCATATGAAGAGGCATTGTCACAGGTTTCGGGGCAAAGCAGTGCAACAGGATTATCAGCCTATGGGTCCAGCACCAGTCGTCAGGCCACCTAGAGGTGGGGGTCTGGTTGGCAGGAGTCTTCCTTAAGGTGGAGTCCAGCCAAGGGGAGGTCAACCAGCTCCTGTTCATTCTGGCGCGGCTCAGTCTTCCGGTGCTCCGGCTAGATTCTGTGTTATTCCGGCCAGATCAGATGCAGTGGCCTCAGACGTTGTGATCACAGATATTATTACAGTATGTGGTAGAGAGGCATCTGTGTTATTTGATCCAGGATCCACCTATTCCTACGTTTCGATCTTATTGCTCATTTTCTGGATGTCGCTCGTGAGTCCTTGAGTTCTCCTATATGTGTGTCCACTCCTGTGGGCGATTCTGTGGTGGTAGACCGGGTTTACCGGTCCTATATGGTTACATTATGCGGGTTCGAGACTCGAGCAGATCTCTTATTTCTCGACATGGTTGATTTCGAGGTTATTTTAGGCATGGATTGGCAATCTCCTTATCATATCATGCTAGATTTCCATGCCAAGACAGTTACTTTAGCCATGCCCGAGTCGCTTGGGCTGGAGTGGAGAGGTTCCTCAGTTAATGCAGCCAGCCGGGTTATTTCATTCATGAAGGCTCGACACATGGTCAAGAAGGGTTGCCTGGCCTATCTTGCTTATGTGCGGGACACCACTACCGAGTCGCCGACGATTGATTCAGTTCCAGTTGTTCAAGAGTTTGCTAATGTGTTTCCTTCAGACCTTCGGGGCATGCCTCCAGATCGTGATATTGATTTCTGCATTGATTTAGCTCCAGGCACCTAACCTATATCTATTCCTCCGTACCGTATGGCTTCGAAAGAGTTGAAGGAGTTGAAGGAGCAGCTTGAGGAGTTGTTGGCTAAGGGATTCATCAGACCGAGTGTATCGTCGTGGGGTGCTCCAGTTCTATTCGTGAAGAAGAAGGATGGGCCCATGCGGATGTGTATTGATTACCGCCAGTTGAACAAGGTCACCATTAAGAACAAGTACCCTTTGCTGCACATCGATGATTTGTTTGACCAGTTGCAGGGTGCTCGGGTGTTTTCTAAGATTGATTTGAGATCATGATATCATCAGTTGAGGATTCGGGCCTCAGATGTTTCAAAGACGGCTTTTCGCACGAGGTATGACCACTATGAGTTCCTGGTAATGTCCTTTGGCTTGACTAATGCCCCAGCAACATTTATGGACTTGATGAACAGGGTGTTCATGCCGTATTTTGATTCCTTTTTCATTGTCTTCATTGATGACATTTTTATTTACTCACATAGTCTGGGGGGCACGAGCAACATTTAAGAATTGTGCTCCAGACTTTCGAGAACAGAAGCTATATGCTAAGTTCTCCAAGTGTGAGTTCTGGTTGGATTCCGTGGCATTCTTGGGGCATGTGGTATCCGGATAGGGTATCAAGGTTGATCCTTATAAGATTGAGGCAGTTCAGAGTTGGTCGCGTCCTACTTCAGCTACAGAGATCAGGAGCTTTTTGGGCCTATCAGGATATTATCGCCGATTTGTGGAGGGGTTCTCTTCAATTGCGGCTCCATTGACTAGATTGACTCAGAAGAATGCCCCGTTCAGATAGTCCGACGAGTGTGTGGCGAGCTTTCAGAAGCTCAAGACAGCATTGACCTTAGCACCAGTTCTGGTATTGCCTTCCGGTTCTGGGATGTATACAGTGTATTGCGACGCTTCACGCGTTGGGTTGGGATATGTGTTGATGCAGTAAGGAAGAATTATTTCTTATGATTCACGCCAACTGAAGGTTCATGAGACGAATTACCCTGTGTACGATTTAGAGTTGGCGGCGATTGTTCATGCTCTTAAGATTTGGAGGCACTACTTGTATGGGGTGTCCTGTGAGGTTTATACAGACCACCGCAACTTGCAGCACTTGTTCAAGCAGAGGGATCTTAATTTGAGGCAGCGCAGATGGCTTGAGTTTTTGAAGGATTATGATATCACCATTCTTTATCATCCGGGCAAGGCAAACATGGTAGCAGATGCCTTGAGCAGGAAGGCAGAGAGTATGGGTAGTTTGGCTTACATTGCAGCAGAGGAGAGACCTCTAGCCTTGGATATTCAGTCCTTGGCTAATCGCCTGGTGAGGTTAGACCTTTCAGTGCCTCACCGAGTTTTAGCACATGTGGTTGCTCCGTCTTTGTTATTGGGAGAGATTAAGGATCGGCAGTTTGATGACCCGTACTTGGCAGAGTTGCGGGAGACAGTGGTCCAGGGTGGTGCCAAGGAGGTTACTATTGGCGAGGATGGTGTTCTGAGACTTCAGGGCCGTTTATGTGTTACTAATGTCGATGGCCTGAGAGGGAGGATTCTAGAGGAGGCACTCAGTTCTCGGTATTCTGTTCATCCTAGTGCTACGAAGATGTATCGTGATTTGAAGCAGCATTACTGGTGGAGGTGGATGAAGAAGGACATTGTGGAGTATGTGGCTAGGTTTCTTAATTTCCAGCAGGTTAAGTATGAGAAACAGAGGCCAGGAGGCCTACTTCAGCAGATGCCCATTCCGGAGTGGAAGTGGGAACACATCACCATGGACATCGTGGTTGGGTTGCCTCAGACTCTGCGGAAGGTTGACGTGGTTTGGGTCATTGTGGATAGATTGACCAAATCGGTGCATTTCATTCCAGTGGCTATTACATGTACTTCCGAGAGGTTGGCACAAATCTATTCAGGAGATAGTCCGGTTACACAGTGTGCCGGTTTCCATTGTATCAGATCGAGGTCCTCAGTGCACCTCGCACTTCTGGAGAGCATTGCATAGTGAGATGGGTACCCAGATAGATCTCAGCACAGCATTTCACCCTCAGACTGATGGTCAGTCGGAGCGTACAGTTCAGATATTGGAGGACATGCTCAGGGCATGTGTGATTGACTTCGGAGGTCAGTGGGACCAGTTCTTGCCTTTGGCCGAGTTTGCTTACAATAATAGTTATCAGTCTAGCATTGAGATGGCACCATTTGAGGCTTTGTATGGTCGGCGATGTCGTTCTCCTATCGGGTGGTTTGAGCCTGGCGAGGCTAAGTTATATGGCACTGACCTAGTAAGGGATGCTTTGGAGAAAGTGAAGTTGATTTAGGAGAGGCTCCGCATAGCACAGTCCAGAAAGAAGAGTTATGCGGATCAGAAAGCGTGTGATGTATCATTTATGGAGGTAGATAAGGTCCTGTTAAAGGTCTCGCCGATGAAGGATATTAAGAGGTTCAGAAAGAAGGGCAAGCTGAGCCCGAGGTTTATAGGTCCCTTCGAGGTGTTGAGGCGAGTTGGGGAAGTTGCTTATGAGCTAGATTTACCTCCCAGTTTGTCAGGAGTTCATCCCTTCTTTCATGTATCCATGCTTCGGAGGTACCACGTTGACTTCTCTCACGTGGCTGATTTCAGCACTATTCAGTTGGATGAGAGGTTGGGCTACGAGGAGGAGCCAGTTGCTACTATTGATAGACAAGATCGCCAGTTGAGATCCAAGAGAGTTTCTGCCGTAAAGGTCCAGTGGAGAGGACAACCAGTTGAGGAGGAAACCTGGGAGTCCGAGGAGGGCATGCGGAGCAGATATCCACACTTATTCAGCACTTCAGGTATGATTCTAGACCTGTTCGAGGACGAACATTTGTTTAAGAAGTGGAGAATGTAACGACCCGACCGGTCATTTTGCATTGTCGGACCCGTTCCCCTAAATGAAACTTTCCATAGCAGCTTATTGTGATTTATGACTTGCGCGGGGCAGGTGGTCTGGGATTCGGAAGTGTTTAGAGCAATATTGGAACACTTGGTTCCTTTAGGCTGGCCTTTAAGGACAAGTTTGACTTCGGTCAACATTTTGATTAAACGACCTCGGAATTGAGTTTCGACGATTTCGGTAGCTTCGTATGATGATTTCGGACTTGGGCATATGTTTGGAATGGGTTATGGATGACCTGGGAGCGTTTCGACGCCCAATAGCGAAATAAGAGTTTCCTTAAGTTCATATTGTGGTTTGGGATGTGTTTTTGTGTTATCGAGGTCCAAACAGAATTCCAAGACCGGGAATAGTTCCGTTATGTCATTCATGACTTGCTCGCAAAATTTGGGGTCATTCCGAGTAGTATAGGTCAGTCCAGCGCATTGCTCGCGTTTGATTCTAGGGGTTTTGAGGTGTGATTTTGAGTTTTAGTGTTGTTTTCGGTTTTCCGAAGGCTTGAGCGAGTCCGTAATATGATTTGGGACTTGTTGGTATATGTGGACGAGGGCTCGGGTTGGGCCCAGGTGCCTCTCGGGCACCAAACGAGGCCAAAAACCAGCTGAAGCAGTTGCTGGTGCACCTGATCTGGTGTGACCGCAGGTGCGGTTGCCCACTCGCAGGTGCGAGACCGCTCCTGCGGTCCTTGCCTCGCAGGTGCGGCTTCAGGTGAGGCTGCCCATTTCCCGCAGGTGCGGATAATATCCGCAGGAGCGGAGCCGCATGTGCGAGTCTTTTCTCACAGGCGCGAGACCGCAGGTGCGGCCCTTGAGCCGCAGGTGCGGAACCACAGTAGGCATTAAGTTCTTTAAAACACAGGATTATTTCATTTCACCCCATCTTCTTCCTCCATTAGAGACCTTGGAAGCTTGGGAAAGGAATCCACGACCTAGCTACTAAAAAGGTAAGTGTATTCTACCCTAAAGTTAGTTAATGCATGAATTCCTAGTTGAATTAACTACCAAAGTAGTGAAAAATTAAGGAATTGGGTAGTAACCTAGGGCTTTCGAGAATTTAGAGAATTACCTGTGAATTGGCTATGAAATCATACAAAAATCATGTATTAATGATCCTTAGGTTATGGGTGAGTGTTTCCTTCGAGAATTTTTGGAATCCGAGCATGCGGGCCCGGGGTTGGATTTTGGGATTTCTTCAAGAATGGTGAATTTGACTAAGTAGTAGGATAATTCCATGCTTTGAGTATAAATTGATATATTTGTATAACATTTGGCTAGTTTCGAGTCCGTGGGTGTCAAGTTTGGAGTTCCGGGCGCGTTCTTGACCCGGAGAGTAGGTTCGACACGAGGTGAGTCTCCTTTCCAACCTTGTAAGAGGGAATTGTCCCCCTAGGTGATTTAAATGGTTATGTGCTAATATTTGTGGGAGCTAGGTACGCACAAAGTGACGAGAGTCCGTACGTAGCGACTATTATTCTTATGTCCGGGTAGTTAGGCCTACACCATGCCTTGTGTTTTTCCTTGAATGAACTATATGCTTAATGAATTAATGTTACATGCGGCTTGATTCCCTGAGATCATGGAATTTGAGAATTTTAAAGGAATTGTTCACTGAAAAGTAATTTATGAAAAATATTGTGTGGATTGTGTGTGCATGTGACCGCTTCGCAATTTACATTCCGCGAGCGTAGTGTTATTTTCCCCACTCTCACGGGAGCAGGCCGTATGCCACGGCGAGATTGAAAGATATATTATGGTTGGGGTCGTTCGACCCTCGGCAGTGCACAGATAGGATCATTATGATGGCTCAGGCCGGTTGTCCTTATCCTGTATGCGCATGCTAAATTGTAAATGACATTTTCATGGACATTGAGTGTGCAGATATTTAAAAAAAAAAGGAAATGAAACAATAATTGTTTATTTTATTTATTTTAATTACAGTTATATTTAATTTTTACTATTTCCATCACCCTCGTATGCCTATTACTGATATTATATCTTGTTTAGTCATTTTGTTGGACCTTAGTTAGTGTCAAGTCGACCTCTCGTCACTACTTCTTCGAGGTTAGGCGGGATACTCACTGAGTACATATTTGTTTATGTACTCATGCAACGCTTCTGTACTTAATTATACAGGTTCTGAGACTAGTGCATCTGGTTATCAGACTGGAGCTCGATTCTGATTATAGATTGGACCTGACTTCACAGTGAGCTACTTCTCCTGACGATCCCCAGCAGCACCATGGAGTTTCTTTTGTTATTCCCATCTATTTCTTCCAGACAGTGGGGCAGTTATATTATATCTTTTGTATATTCTGTCAGTATGCCCGTAGGACGCGTGACACTAGTTCCTGGCACACACGTAGTAGTTATTATGGTTTGCGGGTCTGTATATATATATTGGCTCATGCCTCTTCATGACTGCTTTTGCTTAAATTGGTTTATTATCTTTTTCAATTAATGTTTTGAACTTTAAAACTTGGCACGTGTTGGGATGTTTAATCAAATATGGGAAAAATCCTTAGTAATCTGAGTGTGGGCTTGCCTAACCCCGGTGTTGGGCGCCATCACGACCTGAGTTAGTATTTTGGGTCGTGACAGATTTGTATTTCTGTCCTTAGATATTTCCTGTCCTTACCGTTGGTTGATTACCCTTAATTAAAGGAATACTGTATTGATTTGGCGTGTGAATTGATTCAGTGATTTCCTTAATTGTTGAGTGATTGATCTCCTTTACCTTATTCTGTTTTGCTCTTAACTATTATATATACTCTCCTCTATTCTCACTTCTAACACACGGACATTAGTTCAAAACACACACTTACACTCTAAAACTCTCTTTTCTTCTCTGCTACTTGTGATATTCACTGATCTAGCCAGCTATAAGCCAAGGCTAGATAGTGAACTGCATCTGCTTCACCTTTTGTGCTCTCTTCCATAACTGGTATGTTTCAGTTTAATTTTGAAACCTAAAACTCTATGTGTTTCTTTACAGTCCAGTTCACTAGTTATGAATTTATGCCTTGTTCTTGTTTACTGCCTTATCTAACCATGTTCTGTTCAATATGTAATTAGCATGTATAAACTATAGTTGTCTATTTGGCGTTTGTACATCATGTCTATTTACCCCTGCCTACTCTTTTTTACTGATGAGATCATGTTAACTCACCTAGTCTCTTAAGGCATTAAAGTAACTCTAGTTGTGTGTTTGATCCTGTCCAGTGTTTATTTGCTTTCAACATGGCTTCACTATAATCCTTGCTCTATGTCTCACCTATTAATTCTATAAAGCTCTTGAGTATTCTATGCATTTTACTGTTTATATGCTTCTCTGAATCCTGTCATATTTCCCTTTAATGTGTATTCTATGTGTCCCCAACCCCATTATCCCTGTGTGGAATCTATTAGTTAAGCGTTTCTGAATCTGAGTATTCTATGACCAATTGTGTCACGACCCGATTTACCCTCTGAAAGGCATCGTGACGGATCCTAGTCTCTATAACTAGGTAAGCCTAATTGCGAAAAATATATTAAATGGAATCAAAATAAATAAATAAATAAAGACGAAATCAAGTAAATCTACAAATGAAACATCACCACTTGGCGCGTACAAAATACAACTTCCCAAAAACCCGAAGTATCATTTTAGTCACAAGCTCTATCTCAAAGTGCTCTATACAACGTAAGGAATTACATGAAATAAATCTATCTAAGTCTGGAGTGGAAGGTGACTCGAAGGTCTCTGCGGACGCGGCAGAATTTACCTTTCGGTCTCCTGGAAGCTGTTGCTTGGACCCCTAGCCACGAAACGAAGTGCTGGTACCTGGATCTGCACATGGAAAACATGCACAGGAAAGGGCATGAGTACACCAC
>ML359373.1:0-12185 GCA_005239505.1 Nicotiana paniculata
CCCCCAAAGAAAAAACAATGGGATAAGGGGTTCTTTCCAGTCCCTTAAATCTCTCTCCGCTCCATTGCCTCTTACACCTATTATTAATTAGATCTGTTTCATATTGCTCCATAATTTTTCTTCCCTGAATACTTGACCTTTTCTTCAAATTCTTTTCTCTTACTGAATTAATGAATTTTACGACAAAACTTTCATATATTGGTTTCATAAATGTTTTTGAAGAACAATCTGCTTGTTGATATACATTGATTGTAATATTAGTTAATTGTTATGGCCTTATAGGTCATTCATTTATTTAAGTGAAGGAAGAGTTATTCGCGCCTTTATTCCGTTCTAAACCAAATATTGACACGAGTACTACAAACCCATCCATTATCCTTCACAAGCAATCCGCTATCCGTAGAACTATTCAATCCATAATGCTTTTATTTATTTAAGTCCAAACCTTTTGTGGCCACATGAAAAAAATTGCCCCTTGGACTCACTTTTTATTTAGCAGTACTCACATCTGCCCCTACATGAAATCAGGCAGAGCTCCGATCTAGGGACCTGTATGTTGGAAATTCATACAAAATAATGAACGAAATCTTGGGGTAGGAGTATTGTCTTACTGATTTCATATTTATAATGCAGTGACAAAACTTTTGCAAACAGACCAATATGACACTAATAGCTAAGTAATTTTTCATACCATCAAGGTGCTTGTTATATCTCCTATAAGATGTAGTAGGGAGAGTTATCTTTGCCTTTTATTCTCTTATATATCCATTAACTTACCATTCATTTTCTCTTCTCTTTTTCTTCTCTTCCAAATAGGTGTATACAAATCTTGAAGGCAACAGATATCATGTTGTAAATACATCATGGGCTATGCTGACTCTAATTGCTGCTGGACAGGTACTGATAAAGTTTTTGGCCTAAACATGATTGTGAGAACCTATAAGTAACATTGAATAGTTAAAATAATATATTCACTTCAAGCTAACAAACAAATAGATATTTTTCATTTTGAAATCCAAGGAGGAAATGAAATGAGCAGTTTGAAACCTTAAATTGTTGCTTTCTTCTGCCAATGCCCTGTGAAATTTTCTGGAGGGAGATGAAGACCTCATGAATATTTCTATGTACCTTCATGGATGAAAATTGAAAGATGGAGAGACCAAGCTGTGATTTTCTAATTTACATCCTCAGAAAATTGACTGGATCCCAATGGTGACTGAGACTTCCAATGACTTTGACATATTGATTAGTGTCTGCATGGTCTGGGTCATCCTGCTTTCATGTTTAAAACGGTCACTGCATGGTCTGGGTCATCCTGCTTTCATGTCTTAAAAAACATTTTTAACAGTCTTTCAAAAACTAATGACAAAAACCAAAACGAGAGTGTTAAAGATGAATAGTTCCTGATTTTGGTTCAGTTTTCTGGTTTTAGAAAGTTTTCTTCTTTAAACAACATTTTGGTTAAAAAATCAGTAGTAATATTTAACGGGGTTTTGAGGTTAAAAAAACAGTAGTAAAAAATCAGTAGTAACATTTTGGGGTTTGCTCCCTTTCAAGGTCTTAAGTTCGAAACCCACTGGGTGCAAACAATTTCTGAGGGCCATCGGACAGGGTAAAACCTGATTTAACCGTGGTGCACTTGCGGAAAACTCCTTGCCGAGGGCCTGTGCACCCCTGGGATTAGTCGGGACTCTAAGAGACTCGGACACCCATCAAAAAAAAACCCGGGGGAAATAGAAGAAAATAAGTAGAAACAGATAAACCTACACTAAGATGACAATTATAACATGTATAAGATCCAATACCTTCAACCACAGAATATTCTAGTAAAAGAAGCCCCACAGAGACTAAATTTTTCTCAATAGTAAATACTTTAGAGAAGAAAGTGAAACATAAATACACTATCGAATGAAATTAAGAAATTCCATTGGAACATATATACGAACAATCAGTTTGTTGTAGTGTTCTACGATATTTAAAATTTAAAACCAACATCAAACCAAATTTTGGCAGTTTCCCATTTTTTTAAGACCAAACTAACCAAATGATTTCTATAATTGTTGGTTTGGTTCAGTCGATTTTTTCCAAACGCTTTCCCCACTACTAATATTGGCATTCCTCTGAATTATGCTTGATATTTTACCCATCTCTTTTCTCCCTCTCTTTATGCGGGAGAAAGGAAGGTGTTTTTTGTGTGTGTGTGTGTGGGGGGGGGGGGNTGAACTGTTATTTCTTGAGTCTTCAATGGTGTGCTTTTTAAAGGCTAACTTTAATTAGATTGGCAATTTTAGGGTTTTGGGTGTTCTTGTTGAAACAAGCAGGCATACTCCTTGCTTCTGGGGACATATTTCTTCTGCTCTTGACTTTTCTTTACTTTTAAATTGCTCTTTTTAACAAGATATATTGAAAGAACTTTATGAAGCATTTGGCATTTTCTAGTAAGTTGATTTACATGGTTGGTCCTAATTTGAGATACTGAGACAGAAATGTTCAAGCAGAATGTTTGTGTTATGGTTACATCCCAAATTGTTGGATCTGCATACACCTTTCAGCTGAATATTTTGTACATCTTTGAAAATGTTGGAGTCTTCTGCTTAGTGATTATAATTGAGGGTTGCCACCCTTTCTGCACAAACACATCCTTATAAATTACTGAGATGTGAAACTATAAATCAAAATGGCCACCTCTTTCGCTGAAGTTTACTTTTTTTCCCTTTAAACAATTGCAGGCTGAGAGAAATCCCACACCATTACACCATGCAGCAAAAGTATTAATAAATGCTCAGCTAGAAAATGGAGATTTTCCTCAGCAGGTAATTCTGCAGCTTCCAGTCCCTAACTCCCTGTAGCTTAAAAATGCTTGTACTGTATACGAACAAGTGCCTGGTTGTTGTTATTGAAAAGAGCGTACCCTCCTTTTACTTTTTGACTTGCAAGTTAAAAGGTTGCCAAAGCGCTTGCCTCAGAGTTTTGATTTGGTTTAATTGGCTGTGCCTCTTGGATGGAGTTTGGGGCTTAAATTGACCTAAGAGCTGCATACAGTTTGGGAGAGGAAGTATGTAAATATAAACTACATTGTTCAAGAGAATCTGGTAAGTGTTGGGTATCTTTCGTGGGAGAGTTAGCTTATAAGAGTACCTGGCTATGGGTAATGGGAGAAAGAACTGGTGGAGGCTGGTTCAGTAAATAAGGTCAAAATTTTCATATTTCTAATGGTCTTGTTTAACAAGCCCGCCGCAGACAAAAGTCGGGTATTTCAGTGGAGAGGGGTAAAAAGGCGGGCTCATTATCTATAGAGTTTCAAACTGTGTGCCACACTGGCCCTCAAGAGTTTATCAGTTATTAAAAAGAAAGTTAAAGAAGTCTGCTCAAGTACAACGGTTGGTTAAGAAGATGGTATTTTGGTTTAGTGTTAATGTAGGATAATATTTGCACCAGTCGCATGGTCATCCCTTAGTACCTTTCAAATGTATTATACACAGTGTTGGAGAAACAAGGGGCGTTACATTGTGTCATGATTTTCACTGCGTATGACAACTTTGGTGTCCTTTCTACTATACAGATTGAAAACTTGAATATGATTTATTATATTTTCTTTTAATTATTCAAACTGCACTACTAATTACATTGCTAAGGTAATAAAACGCGATAAACTGGCAGTGGAGCTGTTTTCAGATGTCAATTTTATATGTAGGTGCTTCTTTATGCTTGTCGCAATGTGGAACTTAATAATCTAATTTGAAGGATAAATGTCCCCCCATTATAGTCACTATGATTGCGGCGCTTACTACTATTTGTTTCTTTCTAATATATATGTGGCTGGATAATTTGTTTACTTATCGACTGTCTTTATATTTCTCAGGAGATCAGCGGGGTCTTCAACAGGAATTGCATGATATCCTATTCTGCATATAGGAACATTTTCCCAATTTGGGCACTGGGAGAATATCGTTCTCGTGTACTCAAGGCTAATTAAGTGGCAGTTCCGGGGGATATCTTGCATCAGTCACTGTTTCGCGAAATGTCGACTCTTGGTTTTCTGTCCACCTTTAACACGCTAGATGCACGATGATTAGTTAGCTAGTTTACTTTCTTTTTTCTTTAGTTATTTTGCAACTAATCATCTTTCGTGGTTCGTTTGCTCTCCTCGATAGTTTTCCTTCATTAGTTGGGAGGGAAACTGGATTGAATGTTTAAGTCTAATAAATCATGTTAAGGTAGGACCACCAGAATTAGAATTTGATTTACAAGTGTCTCCTCTTATCATTGTCTCGTTTCTTTCTAAAAGCCTCTTATTCACCAGAAGTGACATGTGTTATCATATCATTGCATAGTAGGCAAAGACTAACAAACACAAATTGAATCGCACTAGGGACAACCAAAGCCACATCCTTTTAATGTAAATCAACGATGTCGGATACCCAGACTTACTGTTAACTAAAATAAAGAAATTATACACATTCAAACGCAATGTTCAGATTTAAGGACAACTTGCCTATTATCAGATACTGTATTTCTTAATCTTACAATTAAAAACAAAAAGCAAAAGCAATAGGGAATAAAATCCCAAATGAATGAAGGTCCGCTGTTTTAACAATGGAAATTTTGAGGGACGTTAATATTGATAACTTGCACTATTAAAACTTGATTGTCTTGTTGATAGTGACAGCTTACTTGCAACTACCAACTCATTAAGGCAGAACTCATTTTTTCAGCGAATCCACATATGGAAACATCAAACTAGCAATATGTCCTATGTATTATCTGGTTTGCAGTTAAGAAGAAAAGGAAATTGAATGAAATGTAGATAAGCGACGTGCGTTCCAAATAGATAAGGTTAGAGAATGTTGCGTATTTCTCACATATAGCTGCCACAATGGAGCCACAGAGTAGTAACAACTAACAAAGACTGGCACACCCAATAAAAGAACTTGTACGAAGGGCAATATCTTTAAACTAGAAAAAGTTCTAGTGATCTCAAAGCAGTTCAAAAATACAGGAACATAGACAGAAAATGTAGAGAGTCCATCCACAATTGATTTGCATATTAACACAAGCTTGTCCCTGATGTTGGTTAGTACTCGAGCGTTTGCTAATGTCAGATTCAATTCAATTTCCAAAGTCTCAATCTCACATTGAAGCCTCATTCACATCTTTACTCGGAGGTTATATTTCTTACCCTCGCAACACTTTGGAAACATCGGCTAAAGCATTGCTGATTTAGTCTTCGTGAGGGTCGCATGATGCTACTGCAGCCATTTCAGTTTCGCATTCTCAGCAATAAACAGACTTCAGAACTTTCAAATGGTGTCCCTTGCTAGGGGGGACTTCCTCAACATGCTTAATAGATCTTTCAAAATCACTCCAAGATGGACGGAACATAGCAACACATTCATAGATACAATCACTAGCAATGTCACAAAGTTGCTAAGTATCGGGTTAAGATATGATTCATAACAAATTTGTACATCAAAAGAACCAACCTTTTCGCCAACTTCATCATCTGTACTTGTGTATGTTTCGCCATGTCATAAATTGATAAGAGCATGATCTCCCGATTAGATTAAGCAGTCATCCTTCCTACCTCTTAGTACTCAATCTACTGATGCATTATGTTAAAGAAAACCTACTCTAGTTGCAGGTTTGCTTAAAAAGCTCGACTTACAAGCATTATGAGAACTTATAACCTCCATAAAACTATCAACACATGCCGTCTCTGATTGCTTTGATATGGTCATATCCTTTACAGAATTTCCCCCATTAACTAAATTTGAGTACTGCTCGTTCTTGACAATTCCATGTTGATTCAACGAATAGTCATCTGACTTGGGAGGAGACCAATCATTTTCCGCTGAAACATTGGACAAAAAAATAGTTAATTCATCCAGATAGAAAAAGTAGAAATGTGTATAGCAAGAAAAGGTGCAAATTGCTTGGTTAACAATGGTGAGTTAACCTGTCCCCTTATTTTAGCAAATTCTTTTTTTCTTTTTCTGGTGACAAGTACTTTAGTACTATCTAATTGCATTAGCTACTTCCTGTTCTATGTAAACCAAGGGGTTAAGTAATTCTAAGATTTTCCAATACCCTTCTTTTCTCGAAGAGCAAAAGATGTATTATAGCTTTCTAAAAACTTGGTAGAGATCTTGCATACTTCCTCATCAAGGCAAGTTCTGGATGTGTTATATCCTTCGAAACATACCTTTCATGTACCTCATGATCTCCTTTGGCTGCATGGCCTTCACCCCTTTCACTGTTCTGTTCAGAGACTCTGCCATTACCCTTCTGACTTCTGGCGGCACATTGGGACAACCTTTTGAGGGCCCTTTTGGATCACCTCCAGCCAAATGCGCCTTAAGATGTGTAATTCCTCCGGAAGAAGATATGAAACCGCAATACTTGCAAACAGCCCTCTGCCTTTTTGCATCAACTGGTGTAGCATGTTCCCAGGCAGCATCAAGTGGCCTTCCCCTTCTAAAAGATTTTTTTGACGTACGTGCTGCTAATTTAAAGGAGCAAGAGGAGAATGTACAAACAACAGCATTCAGAAATAAATCTTAACTGACGGTGGGGGTATTAAAATAATCAAAGGAAGAAAAAGAGCAAACAGTTAGCCTTACTAGCACAGTAACATTAACAGAAACTTGTTATAGTAAAGGGGGAATTAATAATTATCTGTGATAGAAGCACTACTAAGATAAAGAAACACAGCCATAGCAAATTGTTCCCGTAATACAAAATTTTAGCAATATGAAGATACTAGTTGCAGGAAAGGATGCCACTTCCCATATGCAGTGCAATTAAAGGTGGTCAAAAGATCGTGATCAAAAATCACGGATGTACAGCAGTGTAAAACCAACCCTGTCTTCCTCCTCTGAGATACCAGAGAGACAGGGAAACAGGAATAGGGAATATATTTAATTAAGATTAAGTAATTGGAAAGACAAATCAAACAGCAAACTGAACTAATAAACAGGCCCAGAAAAAGAGTGACAGCACTTATCCATTTTCATGGGATAATCCTTTTCAACTTTACAAGGACAATGAATTACTTTTAGATTGATACACAAAAGGAGGTCACAGGTTCAACCCTCGAAACAGCCTCTTGCATAAATGCAAAATAAGGTTGTGTACAATAGACACAACGTGGTCTGGCCCAAATCAAAAAAATGGAGTTCCGAGTCATACAGATTTTAAGCTAAGTGACAGGAAAGAAAAGGTCATCCTGAAAACACTTCAGTTCCTCTCATAACGATAAAAGTAAATTATCTTTCTGTGGAGCAAAAGACTCCTGTCAAGATGTTACAATCTTCCACATTAGAGGATATTCATAATCATCCACATTTTCAGAAACATACCTTCCATGTCAGTCCTGATATCCTCTAGCTGTGGTGCCTTCACCCCTCTTATAGTTCCTTGTAACCATTCTGTCATCACCCTTTTGACTTCTGGTGGCACATTTGGACAACCCTTTAACGAACCCGTTGGATCACCCCCACCCAGATGCGTCTTAAGATAAGTAATGCCTCCAGAGGAAGAGACAAATCCACAATACTTGCAAATTGTCCTCTGTTTCTTTCCATCTACTGGAGTAGCATGTTGCCAAGCATCATCAAGTGGCCTTCCCTTTCTAGCTGTTTTTGAGGCAGGTGCTGCTTATTTAAAGAAAAAGATCTTCACTTCACAGATTTGGGGAGGATATTTCAAGACAGAGAATAAAATGGAATAAAAAACAGAGGTCATCCTAGAACTGAATAAGTGCTAAAAGCAAGTTACAAAAGCAGAGAAACTAGTAATTGAGCATGATGGAAGCGCTACAAAAGTTTAAAACAAACAATAACAAATTGGTAAGTAACCCATATTCTTGAATTTTCTGTCTTTTAAAAAAAAATGTTCAAAAGTAATCTTATCGATGTGGAGAAAAATGTCTTTTTTCTAATTTCCATTAAAAATGCTCCCAGGCACAGTTTGCTAGGAAACTCTCTCTCCTACTTTCTAGGATTGTAGAGCAACCCTCCGGCAACCTGCTTTTGCCGGAACAACCCCTTCTTTCCTTAATTCCAAACAACTCCTACTGGTTCATTGATTCCTATTTTCCTAATTAGACAAACAGTTAGGAAATCAACAATGAAGGAAAACATTATATTTTTTGCGGTGGGGTTCAAATCATACGAGATAGAGTGACGCACAACTACTGCAGAGGAATGGTTTGAATGGACAGAACGTGGTAGGAACCTAATCAGAAGGACTACATTTAGCAGAAAGACAATGATTTGGTTGTGTGATAACATGAAAGAAGCGTCAAAGGTGAAAGGGAATTATGTGAAAAGGTGGAAAAGCAAGGATCAAATGTCAGAGACATTTTGTGCAAGGAACTTCAACAGTTATGGCCGTTATATGTCCATCATTAGAGTAATAGGCAGGGGAAGATCGGTCATTATTGTCCCAGAAGCAACATTCAATGCAGGTTGGCAGGATATTGCAATGAAGATAGAAAGGTTCATTAAAGGGGGGGGGGGGGGGNCCAGAGTTAAAGAAACTGAAGGTATCATACATATAGATGGGAACTACAAGCACAATGAGCTGTTGGGTAGATGTTTGGTAGGTTTCTTCCCAGAAGACAGTCCAGAAATGGTGACTTTGTCGGATGTTCGAAAATGGGCCTCGATCTCTTGGAAGCAAACCAAAGACATCAACATATATGAGATGGGAAAGCACAAATTCATCTTCGAATTTCCACCGAAAGCAATAGCTGACCAAGTTCTGAAAATAGAATGGTTTTGGAAGAAATTTAAAGTGAAGCTTCAATGGTGGTGTCCAACGGTGGGAGCAATTCCAACATCTGAAAGAATATCACATGCATGGATAAGGATAGTGGGGCTTCCTCTCCATTTGTGGTCTCAAAAGGTGTTCAAAGAAATTAGAGATGTCTGTGATGGATGGGTCGAAACAGAGGAGGAAACAGAATTAAAAAACCACATGAAATGGGCAAGAATGAGGTTAAAGGAGATGGATCTTTAATTCCTAAATTGGTGAAGGTGGAATCCGAAGGAATTGTCTTCGAAATGCAGATCTGGAGTGAGCTGCCGGCGAGAACCACTGCTGTTGAAGACGAAGAAGATAAAAGCATGGACCAGCGGTTAATAAAGTACAACCAAAGTACTGAGTGAGGGGCTCGAGGTTTTAAAGTTATGACAGGTCATGAGTGTATCTGGTCTAAACCTAGTACATCATGTGACTTTTTAACTTATAATAACAAGACCATTCAGACCAATGTTATAAAGAAGTTGGGCCCTGACTTTTTGGCCCAAACAATTTCAGAAGAGAAGGTTTTTAACAAGCCCACACCAAGGTCCAGAACTGACCCCTAAAGAAGAATTAAAAGCCATCCAGTCCAAGACTTTAAGGGGAGAGGAAACTATAGCCCTGGTGGAGAAATTAAAAGACGAGCAGCAATGAAAGAACAGAAGGAGAGCAAGAAAAGGAGAGGGAAGGCGAGGAAGAAGGAAGAGAACAGATGATATTGATGGAGGAAAATGAAATAGTAACCAAGGCAGGGAATAAAGGAACAACAGAAGAAAATGAGAAGTGCAGCAACATGCACATGCAAGAAGCAGATACAGATAGGTGCGATGCATGGGCAATTGAAGAAGCAGTGCCCTTAAACCAGCAGATTTTAGAACCTGAAGAAGACCTAGAGTTTGAAGCATCTATTTGGGTGCACCAGAACATCATTAAACTCAGCAAAGAATTTGGGCTGGATTTTAATGGTTGTGAAAGAGAAGCTTTGGAAATGTTCATGAAAATTGACAATAGAAGACAAATAAATAAAGGAAAAGAAGTATCACCAGTGAACCACACCAAGAAAAAGGGATTCAAAGAACTAAAAGGCCTAGAAATAGGAAGCAATTTCAAGAGCAATGGAACAAGAAGTAGAGGGGGAAGCATTATCAGCCAGAATTAATGATAGTAAACATATTATCATGGAATGTGAGGGGGTAGAATAGGATGAGGAAAAGGAGAGTTATTAAAAGCCTGCTACTTAAGTGGAAAGCAGAAATAGTTTGCTTTCAAGAATCTAAAATTGAAGGGGATATTAGGGAGATAATTAGAGATCTTTGGGGTCACAAGTGGGTGAAATACACTCAATTGGAGGCTAGTGGGACAAGAGGGGAATTTAGTAATGTGGTATGGTAGAGTTTGGGAGGGGGAAGTATGTGAGGTAGGGGTTCATAAACTTACATGTAAATTCTTAGGCAAGACCCAGGATTATATATGGCATCTATCATCTGTATATGCTCCTAATGATAGAAGAAGCAGGGAAGAAGTATGGTGGGAGTTGGCAGGGGTTAGGGGTCTCTTTACTGGACCATGGGTGGTGTGTGGGGATTTTAATATTGTGAGATATCCATCGGAAAAAAAGAATTGCACCAGAATCTCTAGAGGAATGCTGGATTTCTCAAACTTTATTGAAAACATGGAGTTGGTTGATATTCAGTTAGCAGGGGGACTGCACATGGAGAAAAAGGGAGAGGCATGCTACTGCAGCTAGATTGGATAGATTTTTGATTTCTTCTGACTGGAATGAAGATTTTAGAAACATTAAACAACAGGTGATGCAAAGGGTGAATTCAGATCACTTCCCATTGAGCAGGAAGCTTGGAACCAGTAAAATCATATTTCAAATTTGAAAATTGGTGGTTACATACTGAGGGATTTAAAGAGAGAATTGAAGAATGGTGGAAGTCTTTCAACTGTGAGGGAGGCCAGACTTTATATTGGTCTCTAAACTCCAAGCACTGAAAAACAAGCTCAAGGAATGGAGCAGAACCTTACAAGGCAACCTAGCTCAAGAGAAGGCAAGTGTCCTCAGCCAACTTGCAGAACTGGAAGGAATACATGAACAAAGGAGTCTGACTGAAGAAGAGATCCTCTCAAAGAACTCTCTATCACTGGAGTTTGAGGAAACTGCTAGCAATGAAGAAATAGCATGGAGGCAGACGTCCAGGGCTATATGGTTAAAAGAGGGAGACAGAAACACCAGGTTCTTTCACAGAACAGCTAATGCTCACAGAAGATATAACAACATAGACCAATTGTTGGTAGAAGGGGAGACTATGCAGTCTCCAGAAGACATCAAAACGGAGGTTATCAGATACTATAAGTTGTTGTACACAGAAGAAGAACAATGGAGGCCAACCGGGCTTAATAGTATCAACCAAATGATCACAGAAGAGGACAAAGTAATGTTGCAAAGCCCATTTGGAGAACAGGAAATATGGGATAGTGTCAAGGCATGTGCAGAGGACAAAGCACCAGGACCAGATGGCTTCTCAATGGCTTTCTTCAACAACTGCTGGGAGGTGGTAAAAAAAGAAGTTGTAGCAGCTATCCAGAACTTCTATGAGCAAGGTGTATTTGAAAAAAGCATGAATTCCACCTTTGTGGCTTTGATTCCTAAGAAGGTGGGGGCCAAAGAGTTAAAAGATTTCAGACCCATAAGTCTGATTAGTAGCATTTATAAGATCTTTACAAACTACTGACTGAAAGACTAAAGAAGGTGGTCAACAAACTGGTGGGTGATCAACAAATGGCATTCATTAGGGGAAGACAGATTATGGATGCTGTTCTGATAGCTAATGAGTGCATAGACACAAGAATTTCAAGCAAAGCTCCTGGGATCCTATGTAAGCTAGATATAGAGAAGGCATATGATCATTTGAACTGGAGGTACCTTCTTGACATTCTAAGGAGGATGGGATTTGGAGGAAGATGGACTAGCTGGATAGCATACTGTATATCTACTGTGAGCTTCTCAGTCCTTATCAATGGAGCTCCAGTTGGATTTTTCCCTTCAATAAGGGGGCTTAGGCAAGGGGACCCTCTCTCCCCTTTTCTATTTATCATAGCCATGGAGGGGTTGAATGAAATGCTGAAGATAGCACAGACAAATAGCTGGTAGGGGTTTTAAAATGACCAATAGAGCAGACAGCAAGGATCTCCCACTTACAATATGCAGATGACACTTTGGTTTTTTGTGAAGCAGAAGGAGAGCAAGTTAAAGTCCTAAGGGTGATATTCATCATGTTTGAAGCCACTTCTGGATTGCACATTAACTGGCAAAAAAGCTTTATTTACCCAGTTAATGAGGTTATGGATTTACAGAGTCTGGCCAATGTTTTTGG
>ML359374.1:419-22222 GCA_005239505.1 Nicotiana paniculata
AATTATTCTTATTGTTTATCTTAATTGGTTTGTTTATTCAATCTTGTGCTTAATTATTCGTTGCTTGATCACTAATTGAAGACTATCTACGAATCTAGCGTTGAACTCGGGAGAGGGAATTCTAGATTGCATATAAGATTGGGTAGAGCAAGATCTTAACCCTTCAGGGGAGCGGATTTGCGGTTAGGATAGGAATATACCTAATCGCCTTGCTTGGTTATTATACGAGAATTATTAATGCGTTCTTGTTAATCCTGATTCCATAGGAATATAGGCATTAGATTAGCTTGAATAGGCGAGTTGTACTTCGGGAGAAGGCTACGAGCAATATTAACCTCGTCAATCAATAAACCTGATTAGAAGATTTAGGTCGAAAACTCAACGTGATTGTTTAACAACCCATAACTCTTATAACTCTAGAATATCAAATTACATTGAATTAGTCTTTAAGTTGGTAAACTCTTTAATCTCTTGATTTACTATTTTAGATTAAATTAAGTTAAATCTTTGTTTGAGTTCAGTTTAGTTGATAGTTAATCACAAGTCCCTGTGGGTACGATATCTGGACTTAAAATCCTATATTACTTGTCGACCACGTACACTTGCGTGTGCATTGGGAAATCAACCAACACTTTGCTAAGCGCCTCCAGGATGCTAAACCCATACTTTCCTGTCACCCCATATATGTCGTACCTGTTAACCACTGAGGAACATCATGCAAAAACCTGAGGTCTCAGGCCGATTGGCCAAATCGGCCACGAACTGCCATAAAATCTCAAATTTTGGCCGACTTTGTGGCTGACTTTATGCCAGCCTTATGCCCGAAGTCAAAAGAGAATTATTATTAGCCTCGGGGACTACCTCGGGAATTTGTACCCTTTTTATGGGCAGTGCCTCAAACGCAAAAAGGTTTGGGCTCGTCCTCGTGATGAATCCTCCTATGGGGAATGTAGTTAGACTAATCTGTCAAGTTGACTAACAACGAGGCCAAGTATGGGGCCATGATTCCAGGTCTCGAATTGGCTAAAAACTTTGGGGCCGAGGTGGTAGAAGCTAAGTGTGATTCCCTCCTCATGGTAATTCAAGTCAATGGGAAGTTTGAAGTAAAAGAGGAACGAATGCAAAGGTATTTAGACGAGTTACAGGTGACACTGCATCGATTCAAGGAATGAACCCTACAACACGTGCACCTCAATCAAAATAGTGAGGCTGATACTCTTTCTATCTTGGGTCATCGGTTGATGACGATGAATTCAGTATGGGAACGATCGTACAGCTCATGAAGTCAATGGTAGACGAAGGCCATGCCGAAGTAAACTTAATGAGTCTAACCTGGGATTGGAGGAAGAGGTACATAGACTATTTGAATACGGAGAAATTTCCCTCAGACCCCAAAGAATCAAGAGCTTTGCGTACCAAGGATGCCATATTTTGCTTGGTCGAAGGGGCATTGTTCAGAGCAACGCTCGACGGACCGTTAGCCAGATGCTTGGGGCCTGGAGATACCGAGTACGCCTTGAGAGAAGTTCAAGAAGGCACTTGCAGAAACCACTCAGGGGCATAGTCTTTGGTTCAAAACTTAATTAGGGCCGGCTATTATTAGAGAAAACTAGAGAAGGATGCTCAAGATTTTGTACAAAAAATGCGACGCCTGCTAAAGACACATGTTGATGATCTCCATAGTCGTTTATGAAATGGGGGATGGACATCGTGGGTCTCCTGCCATGGGCACCCGGTAAAGCTCAATTCATACTGTTTATGACTGACTATTTTTCCAAATGGGTCGAGGCCCAAGCATGCGAAAAAGTACAGGAGAAGGAAGTCTTGACTTCGTCTAGGACCACATAATAATCTATTTGGGATACTGACCGAAGTCGTGTGTGATAATGGGAAGCAATTCATCGGCAGCAAGGTAAACAAATTTTTTGAAGATCACGAGACTAAAAAGATACTTTCAACACCTTACCACCCTAGTGGGAACGAAAAAATGGAGTCAACAAACAAGACCATACTTCAAAACCTAAAAAGAGGTTGACTGATGCCAAAGGGAAATGAAAATAAATCTTGCCCGAAGTCCTATGGGACTATGGTATAACCTCCAAGTCTAGTACCGGGACCAATTCATTTTTGTTGGTCTACAGGGTCGAAGCCTTGATAACAGTCGAGGTGAGAGAGTTGAGCCTCAGATTCCAATATGCAACCAAAGAGTCAAATGGCAAGGCCATAGTCACAAGCCTATAACCATTGGATGAAAGGCGTGGGGCAACTTTAGTCCGTTTTGCCGCCCAGAAACAGAGGATAGAAAGATACTACAACTGAAGAGACAACCTCTGACATTTCAAGATCAGGGATTGGTTCTGCAGCATTACACACCCGAAACTCGAATGAGGGAAAGCTGGGATCAAACTGGGAAGGACCGTATCAAGTCATCAGAATTATCGGCAATTGCCCATACAAACTCGAAGCAGGAAACTGTGTGCAACTACCAAACAATTGGAACGTGACACATTTAAAACGATACTACTTCTAAGGTAACATTTCAACTAATCTTTGTCATGTTATGAATCGGACTAACCCTTGAACCGATTTTGTCCCAAAATTGCTTTTTCAACAAGGTTCTTAACAAGGCAACAGTAAAATGTGCTAACATAGATTCGAAGGCTGGTCTCAGACTGGAGTCAATGAAAGTTCATTTTGTATCAACAGTATCCGAGCCCTCTCAAGCTCGACCTCGAATATTGAGGGCCATCACCCTCGGGTTAAGGTTTTTAGCAAGGGAAAAAAGAAAACCTTATATGTTGGAAGCTAAGGCTCGGTGGTTAGGATTCATTGTAAGGGCCAAACGGTCGTGTGAATCGTGCCCACACAGTCCACTTTAGCCATAACACAAGCTTTTACACGCTTTCAGTCGTGTACTTTAAAAATCAAACAAAGTTAGCCCTTCCTACTGCACATTTTCTTGCCTCTTAAATTTCGGATCACAAAGTCCCACGGGCTACCCCTACTCGGGACTACTATCCGAAAAAAGATTAGATAAACTAGGCTGTAAAATTCCTGAAGCACCAAACCTATTAGGTGGTGCCCTAATATAGAAGGCTATGGCCACCCTGAAAATGGCTCAGAGATGTCCGAAGCCCGTAATCAAAAGTAAGGCCTTCGTAAAAAATTAAGCCTACTAAAAGGTAACCCTCGGCAAAAGCATCATCTAAAATCACTTAAGCATCTTGAAAGAACTTCCGGTGACACCGAGTTTTCAAAGCCTCGAATCAAAGTGGTATCGAGGTCAGACTCTAAAAATCGGACCCCGTATAATTACATTTGATTCTATGTTAAGGAATTAGAAACATTCAACGAATAACAATTATGAAAAGATGTTGAAAAAGTAAGGACTCGAAATTTCCATAAGGGGAAATTTTATATATTCCAGAATACACTTGCAAAGGCCCAATTAAAAACAGCCTCAAAATAAACAAAAAATGTACACAAAATAAAAAACTAAAAAAGTACTAAGGCATCTACGCCTAATCTTCACCACAGCCCTAGCCATCAGCTCCATGTGATCCCTCGGAACCCTCGGAACCCTCAGAGCCTTCGACACCTTCAGGCTTCTAAAGCTTATTCACCTCGGCCTCAAATTTTTTGACTTCTTCGATCTCAGCCGACAGGGAAAAACCTCGAGTGTGGATCTCCTCGAGGGTCTCTCTTATGGATAGCCGCTTCATGTATTCAACCTTTGCCTTCAGGAGTAATTCAGTTTCCTTCACGTCGGCCTTGTATTGGGCCACCATTTCATTGGCATCGGTGGAGGTTGTATCCAACTTGGACTTCACTGCCTCGTATTCTCTACCGAGGACGTCCCGCTCCGTGACAACTGAGCTCAACGGTGCTTGGAAGTCGTCATCCACCTGACACCGCTTGTCAACATTCTCCTTCACCACCTGGAGTTGGACCTCTAACGATGCCAGCTTCGACTTGGTGATTTCTTTCTGCGAAGCCAGTGGGTCTATTTTTCTTTTAAACCCATCAGCCATGGCTTGGACCTCGTTCAAATTGGCTCGGAGTTGGTCGATCAGGTCGATCTTCTGTTGGACCTGCGAGTTTGTGTTGTTAGTCACCATGACTAGCTCCTCATTTTTAACTTCAAAGACCTTTACCTTTTCAACCAGGTCGGCATGTTCCCACCTCTGGGTCAAAGCTTCCTTCTGAGCCCTGTCCATCTCGGCCTGAAGATCCTTGACGGCCCCATCTTATTGCTCACTAAGAAACTTATACATATCCTTTTTTCGGGCCTGCTCTTTGAGCTGGAACTCGAGATGGTTTGTTTCCAAGCAGTATCAGAGGAAGCTCTCGTGGTGAAGCACTGAAGACTGTAAAGAAAGGGAACTAAGTAAGAAACATCAAAGGAAAAATTTAGGTAATTCATAAGAGTAGTTACAAGGTTTTAAAACCTTACCTGGTTCAATGCCTATTGTGCCTCATCGAACAGGCTCGATGTTACCACCTCATTCATATTTGTCTTCTCCTCCTAGGTTACTAGACATTGGAGGTAACTAGCCACTCTTATCGGAGCAAATAAGACTCGGGCATGCTGTGGGACTGTGAGAATAACCATCCTCTTGCACTTGAGATCTGCACTCGGCACAGTCGTGGGCTCATGATTGACCCGTAGGATCTCGAGGGCAGGTCCTTCTTCGGTATCTACAGGTGGCCCAAACCCTAGAAATCTTCCAGTGTTGACATATCCATTCCTTCGAAAAAGGAGTGGAGGGGGTCCTCTGCACCTTGTGCTCCTTCACTTGATTTTTTCTTTTCCCGCTTGGGCCTCTTCAAGCATGGACTCGGTGTAGGGGGGCGCATTAATGATTTCAATCTCACTGGTTTCCTTCTTCAAGGTACAAGCAGTTTCTTGGGAGGCTACAACCTCCATCTCCACTTCGGCCTCTAGGACCGGAAAGGGTTCAACCTCGTGGCCCTTCTCCCCGCTTGTCACCAATTCTACGGCAAGTATCGATCCATAGGCGACAAAAATATCATCTTCTTTAGACTCATCCCTAAGCCGGAAAAGTGAATCAGGGTCTGGTACCCAGGACACAGTATTCTTCTTGGTCTTGCGGGCCCGAGTGTCCGATCTCTTTTTTGTCTTCACCTCAGGCCCCTCTAAGCCTGAGGATTTCCTTTTTCTCATTTTCTCCTCCGTAGCAACCTGGGGTTGCCCCATAATGGAGGGACCAATGGACAAGGACATATCCTCGTCCCCTTCCAACAGCCTAAGTTCGGCGGTCATAGGCAAACCTGCAAGAGAAAGAGGAGAGATCAATGCTATATAAGTTTAGAGCATAGTAATCGCCATTCAAAGAAGAACCTTACCATGATAATGGGCCTCCCATCGACCCTTCGAAAGCTTGCGCCACGAGCGCTCAAAGTATGACATTTGCTTGCAAATACCTTCGATCCACTCCTTGAGTCAGGAGACCGCATTGGGAATCCGAGCAGCCGCTGCACGGTCACTAATATTGATGGTGATAAAGGAAACAATTTAAACTTGACACTTAAGAAAGGGATACACTTATGAGATGCATTCCACTTCTCGGGAAATGGTAGGAATTTGGGAGGGATCAAATCCTCAATTTTTACCCGAACGAAGTGCCCCTGCCAGCCTCGACCTTGATCCTCATCGATGCTCAAAAATGGAGTCTTGCTGGCCCAACGAGTGAGATTGATTAGTCTCCCTCGGAAGATTCGGGGACTGTACAGACGGTATAGGTGGTAAAGGGTGAATCGATAAGATTCGATATTTTTCACAAAATATCCTAGGAGGATCACGATTATCTAATGAGACGGGTGGATTTGCACGAGGCATACTTTGTACCTTTTTCCAAAGGCCAGAATCATCGGGTCTATCAGGCCCAGCGTAAAGGGGTAAGTGTAATTAGTCAAATACCCCTCCACGTGGGAAGTAATATCATCCTTGGGCCCAGGGACTTCCACATCCTTGCCTTCCCATTTACAGTCCTCTTGGACTATGTGAAGGAAATCTTCAGTAATGGAGCATATGTATCTCCAAGTTCCTTCACCCCCGACCTGTTAGGATGAAGCCTTCTCGACCTTGAAGTCTTTTGTGATTGAGCAACCCCCGGGTATAAATCTTTTGATGAGGCGCTCAGTGACGAATTCAGGGGAAATTGGCTCCGGAGCAGCCACCTTGGGAACAACCGTCTCAGGAGCAGCCACCCCGGTATCCGTAGCCGGGTGGGAAGATGAAGAGGCAGCTTGATGAGGAACTGATTTAGAAGTCCTGGCCATCGTAAATCTGGAAAATATATGAAGATTTGAAGAAGGTGTATAAATATTTGAATCTTAGAAGTGGAGATATGAGGTCCTGGGTTGCAAATCCAAGAAAATGTACGAAGATTTGAGGTTAAAGATGAAGGTATAAAGATTCAAGAAACGTGATATGAAGATTTAAGAAGTCAAAAGCCTTTGTGAAGTTCGAAGGTAAACGCGAGGATCAGATTGTAAAGGAAGTGAAGGGGCAAAGATTTTATAGGAGGAGATTATTAACGACACGTGTTTGAAGTCAGAACAATGTAGGTGATGGGATGTTGTCTTATCTGCCATCCTGGTTATAACGTGGGAAGGAAGGAGTAGAGATTCCTCTATCGTTTACCATCATTTCGGCAAACCTACTCTTTGGAAAACAAGGGGACAATATTTATGCAGGTAAAATCGGGGCTAATGAGCACCCCGATTTCCTAATGGGGAAAACGAAGCAAAGGCGTGACTACATGGGATCGGAATCGAAGAAGGGAACTTCTCGTACTAAGGCCCGAACGGGAGCTATTCACCGGGCCCAGCAAGACAACACCCCCCAAATCGGTTGCTCACGCCTAACTGAGGACCGTGTTATCCGCACTCGACCGGATATCACGGTGCAGATCTCGCCCGATGTCAGTAGTGTATCCATAATTTTTGTAAAAGGTGGATTTTTACCTTTTCTAGAATTTTGATAAGGGTAAAACTCCCCTACTATATTGAGGGGAAATTTCTGATTCAATACACACATTGTAACACGCATATCAAAGCAATAAAAAATTGTTTCTCTGCTTTCCATTTATTGAGAGTTTCTAATATTAATCATAGTTCTTTCATACGATTTGGCTCTGAATCAAGGGTCCGACCAAAGGAAGAACTAGTTGTAAGATTAAATCCAAGCCCGGACTTAACTTCACAACTGGTTTGGTTATTTATTTTATCTTTGATTCATTTATCTAACATTCTTGATTACTTGTGTTGAATCAATCCACATATCCTTAAAACTGCATAAAAATTTAATTGTTATCCATTTTAAGGGTAAACATACTCTTTGTAGGAATCAGAACCAACAATAGGGAGGGAGTCAATTGAAAATCTCAGTTGTTGGCAAGAATTTTCCTTCATCAAACTTCCATGTTGCAAATATGTTTAAAATCGTATAATATTACTCGAAATAAATAGAATATTGGTTTAATTTATTAAGAGGTGAAATATGTTCAGCTCAAAGTATGTATTTTTATATGCTAATCGCCTCATGTTGTAGTGCTCCATTGAAGATTGTAAGGAGCAATATAACATTTTGAGCTTAATCATATTAGTATATATGTATATATAGGAAGTAAGTGGGAATGAAATGTAGTAAAAGATTTTGAGTTGGAGCAAGAATGGATGAAATATGGAAGATTTCAAATTCCACTGCGATGAAATATGAGAAGATTTTAAATTCCACTACTCAAGCCACCGCTCTATGATTTCTCTGGCACTCAACACTTGAAAACTTTCATAGAAAAAATTGGGTGGCCAAGCCTACCGCCCGACGGTGCCTGAAGTGTTGGAGACAGAATGTCCAAATTAATAGTGGCAGATCTAGAATTTTTATATCATGGGTACTCAACTATTTTTAATTTAAAAACTACTACTAAAACTGAGTGCTTAGTGTTTACCCGTAAAACATTACAGTTGAATTTATACGTAACTTCTAGACAATTGAATTAATTTGATACTGAAATAATAGATGAATTAGATAAAAATATAATACTTAGCCTTGAGATGGAGACGAAATAGCTGGAATAGTAATTCTGAGAGCAGAGCTTCCAGGCATAACAACAAGGATATCAAAAAACAAGAAGATAAAATAATATTAAGATTTTGATAGTGTAGCGCATGTTTGCGGGCAGAGCTTTCGATAGAGCTCACTATTTATAGTTGTACCTAGGCAACAAGGTTCTATGATAAAGCCCCTCTTTAATGTCAATTATGATGGCCACTGAAAAATTTGTAAGCGGGCAGTGAATGCCATATTTCTTGTAACGATTTGTGTACTTAGTGATGTATAATATCTTCATTAAATGCTACCAGGTGGAAGATATTTATTTCATCTTTATGAGTATCATTCTCTCTGGTAACAGACAGGATCGTTGCCTTTGGTTTTAGCTATATTTTGTCTTCAGCTCCACGTGTCACTTCCTCATTCGATCATTTAATATAACACATTTTACCCTATACAGATAGTCCCCCTGCTTTCCGGTGGCATACCTTTGTATCACCGGGAAGTTGGTAAAAACATTCTTTTTGGCGGAAAATTTATTGACCCCCTCTAAAAAGTTTCTGGCGGTTGATTAGACGCACGTCTCTTCGCATTTAATGCCCCGAACATGCGTCATCTCATGATTTAGCATAAATTTTCCGGTTATCGATGTAATTACGGCCACGAGTTTCGCGGCCTACACCTTTACTTATAAGCATCAACCTCCTTCATTTACACTTCATAATACTCCAAATTTTCTATCTTTTGGGGGGGGGGGATGATAAATTTCAGCAAGCGTGGCCACCATGCACTTCTATCTAGCATAAATGATGATCACGACCGTTGGTGGATGAAACGATTCATTTCAGCTGCCACCAGTGACATCATCCCGACCTCGGCTCCAAATTTACCAAAATTATGGAACCGCACTCGTAAGTCCATCATTTGTTTCTTCTTCTGTTAAAGATCATTCCACATTATTATTGACTCTTCTTCTTTTACCTATTTCAGCGATTCGGTGGGTTCCACTAGGGTTGAGGGCTTTGACCAATGGGTCCAAAAGAATTTGACTTTACTATGCTCGAAACTCACAAGTGGAGAGAGTTGTCCTTGAAATACGGGTGGAGGGACCAAAATCATGGTAAGTCGAACTCATCTTGTTTTTACCTTTTCATATGAGGAAGTTGTTTGACTCTTCCCTTATGTTGAATCCAAATCTACCTCAAGACTCAGTTGTCGACCTCGATATGGACGTTTTGCTAATCCTGCTGATGCGGCGAGGCTGCTGCAGGAGGCTTTTACACAGATAGGTGTCTCCGGGCCTTCTTCTAGTGCGTGTGCTTTTTCCCGGAGTCCCCAACTAGAGAACAAGAAACCAAAAAGAGAGACGTTCCTCCGTGTCCAGAGGAAAGAATAAGAGGGCGAAGAATGTTGCTCCCTAGTCGTTTCCAAAAGTTGTGGTGAAGAGCCCCCCCCCACCCAGGACGACCATAGACACAGTGATGATTGACAATGATGGGGAAGCCAGCGAGGAGGGGGCTTCTCTACATAGAAGACGACGACCTTCCTCAGCTCCACAGACTGCTCAATCTGTTAAGTTAGTTACATCAACCGAGGACGATGCTATATGTGGGGAATTTTAGATGTTGGAAAATGCCAACTCCCATTTCTGGATCCTAGTCACTGCGCCCGGTACTCTGAGGTTGAGTGCAGCGTCCTTTTTGTATTCGGTTGACGAGCAACAACACCCAGCACTGCATTGGCCGCAGCCTCTTCTCATCTTTTAACGCCATCAACTTCATCTCCCTCTTCATCGAATCTTCCACCAGGAACTGTTAAATCATCTCCACGGGCCGCATATGTCTGATAAGAGGATGTTCCTCTCCCCCAGTCCCCAATGGGAACTTGGGACAAAATTATGCTGCCCCCTCAGAAGATATGCAAAGTAAGAGGAGTATTACTCTCTTAGTTTTTATTGGATGCAATCTACTGCCCCAGTCGGTGAAACTTGCTAACATCTAAAGCCTTTGGCTTCAGAAAAATATTGGGAAACGATACAAGCCCTCTCGGAAGAGTGCGTGTTGAAAAGTTCTATGCACAATTCCGCAATGGTATATTCTTCATTCCTTTGTTATATCTTCTATATTTGATTTAGTAGTATTTTGAGTTTGCCTTTTGTGTTTGCATGCCAATTTCCTTGCTTCTGAGGGCCTCCAAAGATTGATTCGAGATAAGGAGGAACTTACCAACGAGCATGATCAACTTTTGGCCGAGCGGGACTAAACTTTTGCTCACCTCTCAGAACTAGAAGCCAAAGCTACTAAGGCTGTTGTGTTGGAAGCTCATTTGCATCAAAGAAAGCAAGAACTAGAGACCCTTATCCAAAAGATATCCCCGCTGATGAAGAGGCTAGGGCCAAAGAGGCTGAAGTCCATAGTGTCGTTCTTGCTGCATCCGATCGCGAGGCTGCCTCCACTGAAAGATTAAACAAATTGGAGGCGTCCATGAACTCCAAAACTAAAGAGCTTGTTGCTACCGAGGTGAAATATGCCTAATTGGAGGAGAAGTATTAGAGGACCATTGAGCATCATAGACTTTTCAGCTCTACTGTCTGTGATCTCGATGTTAGCCTCATGTCCGTTAGATCCACATGGGAAAATATTTCTGCCGAGGTTGACCAACTTAAATAAGAACTCAAGCACCGAGCGGCTTCCCTCGTTGTTGAAAAAACATATGTTATGTACATCATGAGGAGAAAAACCTTGGAAGAGTCTAAAACGCGTGTCATTGACTTTGATTACTAAATCATTAAAGTCCGTGAGCTGGAGTCAACTGCTAAAAGAGGTCTTCTGGCCAGGCCTGATGCTTCTGGTTCTTCTGGTACCAGTTTCTATGGATTTGAAGAGGAACCAGAAGGCAAAGATGTTGAAGTTCGTAATGATAATTGTTAAGACATCGAACCGGCGACGGATCTGCGCACTTATCTTGGGGGCGCGAATGTTTCTCTTCAAATGATAAAATCAATTCATCGTTCAGACAAGAAACAAGATATAAATAAAAAGACTTTAATTTATTCCTTTCATTTTCAAAAGTACATAAGCATTCGTTATGCTAAAATGAAATTGCTATTTCTTATGGCTAACTTGTACAACTTGTTTCTACGGGGTTGGCCGCACAGTCCCCGGTCCCGATGATATAACTATTCTCCCCCCTCCCCCCAGTGTTCGAATGCGGAGAATGTGAATTGGAACACCGGAAGTTTAATACCTTCTAGGATTCCACTAATGAATTGCTAGAAAATCTTCAGTTCGGTAAAAAACTTCACTTCCCCTTAGGAATTTATGCTATCGAGCCAAAGACTATCTAACAATCCCCTAGTAGCTTGCACTTGTGAGCAGTCGGATAACCCTTGTTCGATAGCAAACTTAACTTCCCAGTGGGAACTTTGCTACCAGGAAAAAGATTATCTAATCGTTGTGGAAAGGTTCTTCGCTTGTGTACCTTGTTATTAAAAGGTCTTATTAGTGCTGCTGAACCTTCTTCGCAGTATGCTTTTTGTTGCTTCCGCATTAAAAACCTTGCCAGAAAAACCCAATTGGTACAAAAACTGGACGAAGGAAAAAAGAGAGCAGCACTTACTTTCAGTATATGTGATGTTCATCAGCAATAGTGTCTCTTAAGATGTGCCATGTTCCAATTGCTTGACAACTTTTCTCCATCTTGATTTTCCAACTCGTATAAACCTTTCTTGGTGACAGTGAAACTCGGTAGAGGCCTCCCATGTTGGACCTAACTTTCCTACATTGAGCTCCGGGGTGTTTTGAGTTACTTTCCTTATAACCAAGTCTCCCACTTTGAAATAACGGAGGTTGGCTCTTTGATTGTAATATCTTTCTATTCTCTGCTTTTGATCTACCATCCTTATATGTGCCAAGTCCAGGCACTCATCGAGCAGCTCCAAATTGACCAACATTGTTTCATTATTTGCTTCTTCATTTGCTTGGAAGTATCTCAAGGTAGGCTCCCCTACTTCCACCGGGATCAAGGCTTCTGCTCCGTACACAAGGAAGAAATGAGTCTCTCTTGTGCTCGATTTGGCCTTTGTTCGTTATGCCCATAGTACTCCAGACAGTTCCTTGGGCCATCTGCCTTTAGCTACTTCCAATCTCTTTTTGAGATTTTGTATAATCACTTTGTTCGTTGATTCCGCTTGACCATTTGCACTCGGATGATAGAGCGAAGATGTGATCCTTTTGATTTTCAAGTCTTCAAGGAACTTCATTACCTTTGTGCCTATAAATTGTAGCATGTTGTCGAAGGCTATCTCTTTTGGTATCCCAAATCAGCAAATTATGTTCTCCCACAAGAAATCCACCCCTTCACGTTCACCAATATTCTAATAAGGACATGTTTCAACCGACTTAGAAAAATAGTCAGTTAAAACAAAAAGAAACCTTCCCTTACAGGGTCCAGCAATAGTAGTCCGACGATATCCATTCCCTATTTCATGAACGAACATGGAGACAAAACTGAGTACAATGGTTCTTCTACCAATGGTACGTAACGTTGACACTTATTGCATTTTTGAACAAAAGATTTGGCGTCTTGTTTCATTTGGGGTTAGTAATATTTTTCCCTTACAAACTTTAGTACCAAGGAATCTGCACCCGAATGATTTCTACAGATCCTTTCATTGACATCTCGCATAATGTAGTTGGCTTTGGAGGCTCCAGAGAATCGGGCCATCAGACCTTGGAAAGATTTCCTGTACAATTGGCCTCCTTTGAAGCTATATCGTGCTGCTTTAGTGTGCACCACCCGGGATATCTTAGGGTCTTCAGGCAACTTTTCATGCTCGAGATAATTAATGATCTCATTCCTCCAGTTCCAAACCAGATTAGTTGTGTTTACCTTGTAGTAACTATTTGCATCTAGAACCGAGTGAATAAGTTGTACGACCGTACCGGAGTCTGATCCCTTCATTTCCGTTTATGATCCAAGGTTAGCTAATGCATCTACTTCTGAGTTTTCTTCCCTTGGGATATGCATAGTTTACCACTCTCGCAATTGAGCAAGAACATCCTAAACCTTCGCTACGTATTGTTGCATGCGTTCCTCTATGGCTTCGAAGATCTCGGACTAAAATTGTCCACAAAGTCGGCAAAAACTTGAGACTAAATCGCAGTCCTAGGTTTATATTCTATGTCAAATTCACTCATCTCTACGGCCCATTTGGCAAACCTACCCGAAAGTTTGGATGAATGAAGGATATTCGCAGGGGGAAAGGTAGTCACCACAGCTATGGGGTGACATTTGAAATAAGGCCTTAGATTTTGAGTGGCGACTACGATGGCTAAGGCTAGCTTCTCCAAATGCAAGTAGCAAGTTTTTGCTCCCGTTAAAATTCTACTGATGTAATAAATGGGAGATTGCATACCTTCCTCCTAACAGACTAAAACGACACTTACCGCTACCTTCGAGACTGCTAGGTAGATCAATATTTTTTCACCTTCCTCCGGCTTCGATAGAAACAGAGGACATGACAAGTACCTTTTCAAATCCCTCAAATCCTGCTGGCATTTCGGGGTCCATTCGAAGTTGTTCTTCTTTTTTAGTAGCACGAAGAAGCGGTGGCATCTCTTTGAATACCGGTAAATGAACCTACTTAAAGCGACCAATCTCCATGTGTGAGATTTTGAACCTCTTTTACGCTTGATAGCTGATCCAGGATGTCTTCGATGGCTTTGATTTTACCGGGGTTAACCTCAATCCCCTTTTGTGACACCAAAAATTCCAGGAACTTGCCGGAGTTGACCCCGAACACATAGGATGTCAAAAGTTTCTTGCAAGTGTTTAAGATGATCACCTACGTTCAAAGACTTAACAAGCATATCATCTATATAAACTTCCATGGTTTTCCCTATATGTTTTCTCAAACATCTTATTTACGAGTCGCTGACAAGTGGCTCCATCGTTCTTTAGCCCGAAAGGCATCACATTATAGCAGTATGTGCCAAAATTCATTTTGAACAAAGTTTTTTATTGATCCTCCCGGTTCATCTTAATTTGGTTGTACCCAGAGTAAACATCTAGGAAACTCATTAACTCATGCCCGGCCGTTGCATCAATCATTTGATCGATGTTTGGAAATGGGAATGAGTCCTTTGGGCATTCCTTATTCAAATCCTTATAGTCTACGAATATGCGTAATTTTTTATTCTTCTTAGGAACTACTACTACGTTAGCTAGCCAGCCCGGATACTTTACCTCTCGAATGGAACCGATATCAAATATGCAAGTTACCTCTTCCTTGACGAATTTATTTCTGGCCTCAGCAATAGGACATTTTTTTTGTCTTACCGAAGGAATGTTGGGATCCAGACTTAGCTTGTGTACGACCACTTCCATAGGGATACCTGCCATATCCACATGCGACCATGCAAAACAATTAACGTTAAATTTAAGAAATTCAATAAACCCATACCTGAGCTCGGGGTGCAGTCCTGACCCTATGTGGAATTTCCTCTCCAAGAACTTTTCGAATAATACTACTTGCTCAAGCTCTTCCGCTGTGAAGTTTGTTGCGTCCGTCTCTTCTGGTACCTGGAAATATCTTGGCACCTGATAAGATTCTGATGCCTCTTCCCCCCGGTTGACTTCGTTGGACTCGGGAGCAGGTGTTGATTCCTGTAAGTGCTATGACGTATGCTCCCTCCCTTTGCTACTGGAGACCAAAATCGCATTCATCTCCCTTGTCGTTGCTATATCGCCTTTTATCTATTTAATCCCCTCGGGTGCTGGGAATTTCAGCAACTGGTGATACGTTGATGGTACAACCTTCATCTCATGCACCGTTGGTCTTCCCAGGATAATGTTATAGCCCATATGAACATCCACCACCTCGAAAAGGGTTTTTTTCGTCACCCACTCGGCATTCGTGGGCAGCAGGATCTCTCCTCGGGTTGACACGCTTGGTAGGTTGAACCTGATGAGGAGTCTTGTGGCCGAAATGATGCTTCCGATAAGTTTGGCTTGCTCCAATACCCTCCATTATATAATATTGGCCAAACTCCCTGGATACACTAGAACACGTTTGATTTTAAAATCTAATACATTTAAGAAAATTACCAATGTGTTGTTATGTGGTAGCAACAATCCATTGGCATCTTCCTATGTGAAAGTGGTGTCGTCTTCAGTGACTTTTCGAAGTCTCTTACTGTGGGTCACTGATACTTTCATCTTTTTTGCTGCCGATAAGGTAACACCGTTAATCTCGTTTCCCCTAAAAATCATGTTGATCATCAGGAATAGGGGATATTCTCCTACTTTTGAGGGCTTTATGTTGTCACGATTGCGACCGTAATTGTTTTTGGCTAGGTCACTTAAGAATTCCTTGAGATGGCCACAATCCACACTCCGATGACTATTCGTCCGGTTGTATTCACACCACAAATTAGGGTCCCTCTGACTAGGATCGAATCTCATCGGCTTCAAAAATCGTGCTTCTTTAATGTTCCTCATAGCTGATACCAACTCTACTACACTAACGTTGAAGTTGTATTCTGAAAGTCTGGGTAGGAAGGATCTCGAGAACCTGATGTTTCCTTGTCCTATAATGACTTGTTATTTCGGCGGCAATCAATTCTTCTATCGGTAACGAACCTGTCTACCGACTGGAAGCCTCTGCCGTGTATTTCAGCCCGTTCATAAGGCAAAACCAGGCTGCTCGAAGACCGTCTATATGTTTCAAATTCGTCTCTTGATTTCTCTTTATTCTTCACACAACCTTTAACCAACGCCGAGAAGCCGATCTGATTGTCCTCAATCCTTATCTTTGACTCGTACCGGTTATGAACATCTGCCCAAGTCATCGCTTGGAACTCGAGCAAGCTTTCTTTCAAATTTCGGGAAGCATCGGTACTTCTAGGATTCAAACCCTTGGTGAATGCTTCAGCCTCCCATTCATCCGGACGGCTGGGAGCAACATCCTCTCCTTTTGGAACCGGGTTACAAATTCCCGCAGCAACTCGTACTCCCCTTGTGCAATCCTAAATATATTGGCCTTCCAAGCCTGCACCTTTCTGGCCTCGTCATGGGCCTTAATGAAAGAATTTGCGAGCATCTCAAAGGAGTCTATGGAATGCTTGGGCAACAGTGAATACCACGTCAAGGCTCACCTTGTGAGAGTCTCTCTGAATTTTTTCAGCAAAACGGATTCGATCTCGTGGGAGCTAAATCGTTCCCCTTCATACGATGGCGATATGCTCCTGGGGTTCTGAATTCCCATCATATTCGGCACGTCGGGAATTTTAAATCACTTCGGGATCTATTCTGGTATCGCGCTTGGTTTGTATGGCAATTGAGTGTACTTCTTTAAGTCCGGTCCTTTCAGCACTTGTGCTCCACCCGAAATTTGGTCAATGCGGGCATTCACTTCCCTCATAAACCGTATGAGTTCATTTTTTAAGGGATCATTCTCGTTGTTGTGACTGGATCTGCTCCCTCTGGCCCTATGGAAGCCGACATCACCCCTCGGGGGGTTGTTGTCGATCCTCTGTATTGTTTGATTAACGGGAACACGGGGGAGGAACAGGATCTCGTTCATTCGCGTAATTTGAAGAACCCGATAACGCATGCTTTAGCTCTGTCATAACCTTATCATGTCGTGTGAAATGGCCTAGAATGGCCTCTTGTTGCTCCTGCAAGACCCTTACCGCTTCAACGACGTGCTCTTCTTCAGCATTATTAGGATTCGCCTCCCGAACATGTCGCAGGTACCGCCTGCCGTGGACCGGTGTGACCTCATTCCCTTTGCTGCGTGTAACACTGATTGAATCCTCGTGTTGACGCTGATTTCCTTGGGCCTCAAGGTTGTGTGCTGTTAACACCATTATCTGCCATTTTTTATGTTTTTTTTCTAAGAATAAATAGTCAAACACGTTATTAAAAGAGGCAAGTATCAACTTAATTACACAATTATCTAGGCCCCACAGTGGACGCCAAATTGTTTACTCCCAAAATGGTATAGTTAAAACTATACGCGGTTTCTAGACAAGTGAATTAATTTGATCCTGAAAAAATAGATGAATTAGATAAAAATATAATGCTTAGCCTTGAGATGGAGACGAAATAGCAGAAATAGTAGTTCTGGGATCAGGGCTTCCGGGCACAACAATAATGATACAAAAAATAGATAAAATTATATTTAGCTTCGGATATAGTGTAGCATATATTTTTCAGAAAATTTGTATCCTTTACAATGATAGTAGAGCTCACTATTTATAGTTATACCTAGGGAACAAGTTCCTAGGATCAAGCCTCTCTTTAGTGTCGATTATAAGGGTCATTGAAGAATGTGTAAGCGGGCAGTGAAGGTTATATTTCTTGTAAAGGGCAGTGTGCTTAATGTTGTATAATATTCTTCATTATATTCTACCGGGTGACAGGCATTTATTTCATCTTTATGAGTAGGGGTGTTCATAAAAATCCAAAAAACCTAATCGAACCAAAAACCGAACCAAACCGACCAAAAAACCGATACTTTTTAGGTTTGATGTGCTTTTGGTTTTGAATTTTAAAAACCGATCAAAATTGATTTAGTTTTGGTTTTAATCAAAAAATAACCGAAAAAATCGAACCAAACCGACTATAGAAGTAGCTATTTAAATCTATTATTACACCTATATATATGTATATTCTTACATAAAGTTTCTAAAATATTATGTTTCATATTAGTCGTTTATATTTGCAGTCTAGTTTTCTTACTATTATAATAATCTAATTCCATGCCTTTACATTCTAATTTGATTGGTAGTTTTCTTTTGCTAAGTACAAGAATTTATTTCATGTTAAAAATAATCGATTTTTAATTGAGTATTTAAATTATTCATCACTAGTTGATTCAATTATCATCAATATATCTTGGTAAATGATAAATTTCTCAAAAAATAATTGGTTTGATAGTGTTACGTTGAAAGTGTAGTCTTCGGAATATGTGTTTGGTAGTGTATGTCTCATATTTAAGAAAAAAAATGATAAATAACCGGAAAACCTGTCAAGATCGACAAAAACCGAATCAATAAAAAATCGACTTAATTGGTTTGGTTTGGTTTGGTTCCAATATTTGAAGAACCAACTTACTTGGTTTGGTTTCTTTTAAGATAAAAACCGATTCAAACCGAACCATGAATACCCCTATTTATGAGTGTCATTCTCTCCAGTAACAGACGGGATCGTTGCGTTCGGTTTCAGCTATCTTCTGTCTTCAGCTCCACGTGTCACTTCCTTATTTGATCATTTATATAACATATTTTACCATATACACTTCGTTAATATATTTGTATAAATTATCAGTTTTTTGTTATAAATAATAGTGTTTGGCATCAAAAGTAACGGGTGTTGAGCACCCATAACTCACAACATAAATCCGCCACTGCAAATTAAGCACCGCCACAAGTGGTGCGGCGCCCCATCCAGGGTAACTATCCTAAGCGCGTGTAAAAGGTTCACAACAATTTTGTTGCGAGTAGTTCAACTTTTGGAGGCAAGAAAGTACGTTTGGAGCATCTTAGGAGCAAAGAATCACTGAGTTCTTCCTTTCATCTTCTCTTAGTAATTATATGATTTTGAACACCCGTATGATTGTTGCCATGACTAAAACCATGGAGCTCTTGGATAAGACTTGTAGATTATAAGCCTGGTTCGTGAAATTGAGAATGACAACCTTTTGCTGCATGAATGATGACCCACAGGGGAGACGACAATTTAGTTAGAAAAGAATTAGGTTCATTCCTCAGATTACTGCAAACAACAAACAAAATCGAATAACAGAAATATGAATCGTTTAATTATAAGTTCCACAACGCGTTAAACCTATGAGTCCAGAAACAAATACATGTGGGAAAACGGGAGATTAGTTAGTAGATAGCACGTACCAATTGCAATTTGGATCGATTCAAGGCATAATTATGTTTGTGTTCACTATCTAACTTCATCAAATGCATCAAGCAATAGACATTTATTATAATTATTTGAGACGAAGATGCTCGTCCAAAGTGACCAAAGTTATCGGAGAGGATCTTTTATAAATATTATTGTTGGCCCAAGAAATTGAATGGTTTTGAAGATTGACAAAGGAACTTAAAGTTGAACCAGGTCCATCGTTGGCGACATAATCACATGCAGAGTTAAAGGCACGTGAGGTGCACATGCAGGAGATAAACGAAATATGCGAATTAAAGAGATATCTCCCGATCGAAAAGATTGTAAGATAATAAGAAGAAGAGCTCCTTATTCAGTAAGAACATAATCAAAGATAAGGAAGGATTCGAGGAGTTGAGATTAACTAGAACTCTTTCACCAATGAAGAGTAGCATTAGAACTCTAGTAAATCTCTCGTCTACTAATCCTCTATATTGCAGATTGTTCTTATTGTACAAGCATGCACAAAAAGCAGAAGCAAAACAAGAATTGAGAGCAAAATTAGCAAGGCAATTTTGCAAGCAGTTCATATGGAGATTTAAGTGTGCGACTCTGAAGCTACTTGGAACAGCTAGAAGAACCAGTTCCAACTGTTGTCTTTTAGTCTAATTTACTTATAGTAGGGATTTCTATTTGTACCTTTTTCGCTTTATCTAGAAGCATTTGTAATAGGTACTGAGTGTTCAAGTTATAGTTAACTTGGAGTTTGTCGCAAATAGCTAGAGGCTAGTTTGCCACAAAGGGATTAGAGTTAATCCTAAGTTTACAAAGAGTTTTTGTAAATGCTGTTTTTGGCTCAGTGATTTTAGTGGAGTGTTTGGGAAAATTCTACTGGAAAGTAGGTCGTGGTTTTTCACCTTTTGAGTCAGGTGTTTTCCACGTAAAATCCTTGTGTTCTTTATTTTCTGTATTTATTATTCCGCAAATAGTATAGGTTGGAACACATAGAAGAACCTGATCCTTCTATAACTAGTGCACGCGAAAATCGGACACCACACAAATCACCCGTGTTATGTGATATTGACGTTTTAGAACATCAATTATGAACACATCGGCGTTAATCTTTATGATTTATATGTACTAACAATTCAAAAAAATTACATTATCAATAGTATTATCAGCCGCATCAGACAAAAACAATTTGGTACTCGTGATGACACAAGAAAGAACCTATTTTGGCTCAAAAGTAAAAGAATGTAGAGGTATGGAAAGTAGGGTCAATACGTATTTGACAAGGTGCGACAAATTAAAGATGTTGAATTCATTAATCTGAATTGGCCTACGTCGTCTAAAGCCAAGCACACAAGAAACCATACCTAGTTGCTCCTTGAATGAAGGACGACGGAAAACCTAAATACCCGACCTGTTTACACTCTCTGCTGGGAAAATTATTGTACATGTGTGTCTCTGTTCCTTGCATGTAGGGTTGTGCATGAAATTAGTCATGTGAAACCCACATGACTAACTTGCCATGCCACTCCATCAAACTTCTGTTATGTTTTGCCTTCTCCAATACTCATGAGTCCTACATTGAATGAATATAAGTTATATTTACTAACAATTGTGTAAAATTTTACGCTATTAATGCAATTTAATCAGTGATAAAGTGTTATTTCTTCAGTTTCAGGTTACAATATTAGATATTTATATACTTATTGTGATGGTAGGTTAACTTGACATAATACTGTAAAACATCTATATATATATATATATATATATATATTATATACTGTCACCGGACATAATTTAAACTCATATTTATTTACTTCTACAAATAATCCCAAAGTTTAGGCTGGAAAGAGAAAGCTTCGTTTATTTTAAGGATGATTTTGTTGATATATACAGCTAGCTAACTTTTTCTTGTCATGTGTACTGATCCTTTAATTAATTGTTTTCTAGCTAAAGTGTTTACTGTCTAAATCTGATGTTAGAGATCCACGTCTTGACAAAAACAACATCATTAATCAAATCTACTCGTGTCCCAAAAATATCTGAAAATGCTTCCCATATTATGAAAACGGATCAGCAATATGCCTGTCGATAATTACGATATCTTTAAACTGTTCATTTTTTGCTAGACAAGAGGTAATTTTCTTCTTTATTTTTGGGGCGCGGAATTTTTTCTTTTTTCTTTTTTTGTAAACTAACGTTTATTGATTTACTGAGGCATGAAAGCATTCTGATTTCTTATGCAAAAATTATATTTTAAGTTGCTTGGAAGACGGCTTGTATAATGTTTATAGCATCATGTAACATCAAGAGAATTGTGTAATGCTCTTGAAAAGAAGTGCAAGACTGAAGATGCTGGACTAAAGAAGTTTGTGGCCGCCAAATTCCTGAATTTCAAAATGGATGACAGTAAATCTATCATAACGCAAGTCCAAAAATTGCAAGTTATTGTTCATGACCTCCTTGCTGAAGGTATAAACTGAGTCAATATTTTTATTCAAGATATTGATTATTTTACTAATTATAAATTTATGATTGAAGGTATGGTCATAAATGAAGCGTTTCAAGTTGCGGCATTTATTGAAAAGTTGCCTCCGTTGTTGAAGGACTTTAAGAATTGCTTGAAACATAAGTGCAAGGAGATGACGCTTGAAGAACTTATTGTTCGTCTACGGATTGAAGAGGACAACAAGGCTGCTGAGAAGAAGTCTCGTGGAAATTCAACAATCATGGGTGCAAATATTGTTGAGGAACACTACAAGAAAGTATATAATTAGCAACAATTTTTTTGCAACAACAATAATATTGTTGCAAA
>ML359375.1:0-42085 GCA_005239505.1 Nicotiana paniculata
AAAGGCGCCTATGAGTTGGAAGCTATGGACGACAGAGTTCTACCAACAAGCTGGAATGCCATCTATCTAAAGAACTATTACTTCTAAAAGAAAAGAATACCACCGTCAGGTATCACACGTTCGATTTTATTTTGAACATTTAAAAATTTTACTAACTTTTTTAGATGATAGGCACAAAGCTAACCCATCACTAGATGATGATATTAGACCTGCAAAGACGCGAGAAAATAACACAATTTCCGGTCTAGGGTTACACTTTCTGATAGACATTTTAAAAGGGTTAAGCAGTCATCATCTAAAAAACTATATACTTTCCAGTCCGGAATGTTTTTCTTTTTCAGGAAAAGGACCACAAGGAAGGAATAATCAAGTGCTCGAGATTTCATTCTTCAAAGCTCAAACACTTGGGGGACTATACAGTATGGAAGGCTAAGACGAATCAAAGAAGACTATCAGAAAGTCAAAAACTCGAGCCTGAAAACCCATCTACCCAATGAGATAAGTGACACGAGCAGAATCGAAAGAAATCAAAAGAGCCATCCAAATACAAAGCCTAATGCAAAAAGNGGCAAAACATTAGTCACGAGAAAGAAATGTACATCTTTATACTTATTCAAAGTTGTTGTAACAAAAATAGTTAGGGGTAAAAGATCATCATCAATGTACTCACTCAAACAACTGTTCTCAAATAAAACAGTTATGGATGAAAGATCTAAATCCTTGTATTTGTTCAAGAAACTGTTATCAAATAAAAACAGTTACGAATAAGAGAACATTCCCCTCGTACTTATTAGAAAACTGTTTCCAAAACAATTGCGGGTAAAAACCTCAATCTTTACAAAACTGTTACTAGTAAAAAACAGTTGTTTCCTTGTATTAATATCGAAAAACTGTTACCTATGAAAAACAGTTACGAAATACAAGAGTATATCAAATCTGTTAAACAAAAACAGTTGCAAACATGAGTTTTAGACGATAACCAAANCTATGCCTATTACAAAAGGGCACACATTTAATATGACATTATGCCTATTACAAAAAAGGTACGAGTAGCCTAAAGCATTCCACATGCAAAACTCGAAGGTAAAGCTAAAACCTCAAAAAATGAAGCATGCAAAAGACTTAAAGAGTGAAATAGAAACTCAACAAAAGTCAAATTAACATTTATATATTAAAACGGCTAAAACTAAGTATTAACTTATACTTAGCCATATAAAAATTTTATATACATTGTGGTGCCCCTAAGTTGTCATTTGGGGACTTTAAGGAAATCCAAATTTACCCCCCATGGGGCTGGGGGTAACCACCAATTGATAAAAATAAAAATAAAAAGAAAAGGGATGAACCAACTAAATCTTTTCAAGAGAGGGGTTGACTTTAGTGGCAGAAGGAGCAGGAGCAACTATGGATGAAGAGGTATGAGTGGCTGGAATCTCACCATCAGGTGAAGAGAGGTTATGACCTTGTTGAGCCTTCTCCATAGCTTCCTTAGTTTTGGCTATTTCAGCACTAAGGTCAAAACCCTCTTGACTCATTTCCATCAATGTGTCAAGGCGAGAGTTCATGTACGCCCAGCTCACATCGACAACAACCACCTCTTCTAAATCTTCATAATCCTTTGCCCATACTTGAAGCTCTGCTCTCAATCCGTCCTTCTCCGCTTCCGCAACTTCATGGGCGGCCCTTAATGGTACAATCGACTCTTCTAAAGTTTGAGCTTTGTCTAAAGCCTTAGGAAGATCTTCTTGAGTACGAGTGATTGATTGCACGAGCTGGCCTGAGTATTCCTCCTTCTGCCGCAACAAGTTCTTCAAATCTCTAATCTCCTTTGAGGCACGAGACAGCTATTCAGCGAACGAAGACTCAAGAACACTCTTGTCTTTATCAGCCTGACTGGAAGAAGCCTTCTCTACTTCCAGTTCTGCTTCCATGAGCCTCATCTGCCGCTTCAAGGTACTTTTTTCCTCTTCTAAAGCATCCATGTCAATCCTTAGGCTATCATACTGTGTTTTTCAATTATCAGCATCGGCCTGCAACTCTTTCGTCTCCTGGTCCGTATGTGAGATCCTCTTCATAAGCTCCATGCCTATAAGCTTAATCTACAAGAAATAAACCAGTCAGATATGGTAAATTTTGTATACGAAAATGAAAGAGGATAACTTGCATCATACCTTCAAAGAAGTATGCACGACCTCATTGGCCCATGTAAGAGCACCGTGGCTGGCTAGCTTTGCTTTCTCAGAGGGACCTATCAAAGGCTTGAGCCACACTTCGGGCTCATCCATTTTCTTGAAGAGATTCCCCTCAGTTGGAACCTCTATTACCACATGTCGCATCTCTCTGCTGAAAGACCCTACTTCCCTAATAGAAGGCATGGAAGCAGGCAGAGATGGAACAATAACAGACACGGAAGGTTGAGGAGTTGGAGAAGCCACAGGCAAAGCAGCAGGCACGGAGGGTTGAAGAGTAGAGGAAGTTACAGGCAAAGCAACAGAAATAGCCAAAGGAACAGATGAGACATCCTCTCTCAAAGAAGCAGGAAAGACAGCAGCCAAAGGGACATCGTCAGGAGCAAGATCAACACCCTCATGAACAGGGGAATGAGAAACATCATCAAGGACAGGGGGCTCAATCACAGACGCAGAAAGCAAGGTTAAGGCTGTAAGCTTATCATCTAAAACCACTCGCCTTCTCCGTGGCCTGTGCACTAAAGCACCCTCTTCTTCTTCTTCTACAGAACGAGACTCACTAATCTTCATCTTCGAGGAAGATGAATCAACAATGATTTCTTGGGCCTGAGCCAAAGACATCTTTGGGATAGATGAAGCAGACACCCCACGAGCAGAGAGCCCTATTAAAAGGGAAAAAGTTAAACAACAAAGAAAGAAGAGACTCGAGTAAGGAAAGAAGCAAGAACAAGAGCTTCACTTACCGTGGATCTTTACATACCAACCATACCTCCCAGCGAGGTATTTCCAAGATCTCTCTTCTGAAGGAGTAACGGACAACAAATTTTCTACCCAATCACGAATACCAAAGACATTCTCAACAGTATTCCTGATTGCTGAGAAAAGAAAAAACAGATACGGTGTTAACAAAACATCTCAAGTCAAAACGAGAAAAAGTAAATAAATGCGAGCTAAAGCATACTCACGTGCGCGGATCCACTTCTCAGGGAAGGGAAGATTTTCTTCACCCACTAAACCAGCAGTGGGTACAGTAACATACCGGAGGTACCAACCCCTATCCTTATCATCTCCAGGGGTTACCAACACTCTTTTGCTCATAGCAGTCAAAGTGAAAACCCATTCACGAAATAAGGTAGGAGAGTAGAGATGAATAAGATGATTGAAAGTAAAAGGAACCGAGGCTAAAGAAGCCAAACTCCTAAGATATGCGACAACTCGCCACACAAGCGGACCAACTTGTCCTAAGCAGATATTGAAAAAATGGCAAAACTCAATTATAATTGGGTCAATGGGGGGGTCTAAACCCTAGAGTGAAAGGATACGTATAAACAAAAGAATATCCCGTCTTGTAAGACGTTATTCTTTGATTACTATTCGGAATATAGACAGGAAAGTTAGACCTCCAAAAGCACTCCCTACGAACAAGGGAAATCTAACCCTCAGTTATAAGGGTTGAATATCTTTCGACACTTTCAAGAGAAGAAGATTGGTCTACAAGAACTTGACTATCCCTAGCAAAAACAAGTTCAGCAGGGATAATTTCATCGACTCCAGATTCACGAAGGCGTTCGCTTCTACCTCTAGACAGAGACCGAGAAACCCTAAACCTTGGAGAAACTAGAGATCTAGTTGAAGAAGAAGGGACTATCTGAGGGGAAGAGGAGCCCCTCGAAGGAGTGGATCCTAGACTTCTAAGTCTACCACCCCTCCGAATCCTAGTTGGAGCAGAAGATGGCGTTAAACTTTCAATATCAGTTACTCCTTGAGGTTTGTTTGAAGAAGACATGTTTGCAAAGGCAAGAAGAAATTTCTTTACAAAAGACAAAGTTAGAAAAGTATTTCGTGGAAGCAAAGAAAATAAGAAAGGTATTTATACTTGAGGACAACCATCAAACATAGAAAAAAAAGAAAAATAATGATGAAAATTCATAATTGAAGATGTCACTTCGGGACTGCACAGCCGCAAAAAGCCCTAAAAGGTGCCGAGTAAATGCAGAACCAATTCGAAAAGGACACGTGGTACGAGCATTAAATGAAAGTGACAAATGACGCATATGGTGCAGAGAAGGATACAATGATTCGAGGAAAAGCGGCGGAAAAATATTCCCGCCATAAATGAATATCCATTTATCAAATATTAATCATTAAATATATGGTAAGTGGGGGGGACTATCTGTATTGGTAAAAAAGAGTTTCACACTTAAGCCAGCTTTTGACAACTCAGCTAGTCACGTGGACACAGGAAAACGTGACAGTTGGATGTGATCCTTTGAAGAGGTATGGTACAAAGAGGCACGGTTCAGTAGACCCTCGAGTTTATCAGCCACGAGAAACTCAACTTGATCAAAACAGGAAAGAGGCACAGTCAGAATGAATCTAGACAAAGCTACGGGCAGATTCAAAGACCCACAATTGATTACTCGAACGTTATGTAACCGTAACCCAATTACCGTTATCCTTTGTAACGCCTCATTAATGTCATAATTAGTCATTAATGAGCAACCATAGAAAGAGTTGTACGTTATAAAAATCTCTTATATAAGGGAGGGGAATACAACTTGTAAAGGCATCTAATTCTCAAATATAATTCACTTCGATTTTCTATATTTCGGCAATATTGTCTATTATTCATTTTTCTCCATTTTCTTGATTATCAGTAACTTGTATTCATCTTAAAAATAAGCTTTAGCCAAAGGGTCTAATTCTTTGGTTAAACAACAGGACTTATAGATTGATTAGCCCTTTCAGGAATGAGATTTATAGAGGTGACCCTGCTAACGTTGAGTACATTTTCAAAACAAACTTTGACAATTATGGCAAGGTACGCCATTTTCTAAAAATCCAAAGAAAAGCCATTTTTAATGTTGGAACTTTATTTATTTTGTTCGGTAACATAATTCTGTATATAGGAGAAATATCCATATCGATCAAAACTAATGATTTAAAATTTTGATTTCTTCGTACTATGAACATTATTATCACCAACTTTAGTTAATACTTAATAGCATAACTAAAGTTGTTACCGTCCAACTGTATTCAACAACTTATAGAATAAGGCTGCAGTTTCAGCCTGAACATGAGCATTTAGAAGTCGCTTTGCTTAGATCTATCTACCTGTAGCTTCTCAATTATTACACTACAGAAAACAAGGTTTTAGTGAAGACGATCTGTGGCGATCTCTTTAGTCGCCCCCAAAAGTAAGTGTCTGAGTAGCCACAATAAATGATAGTTTCCAAGCCGAACTATACATCGTTGTTTTGTGGAATACCTTAAATGAAAATTTATATTGTGTTTACTTTTTGGGACGAGCTTAGTCGGCATAAAAATAATAATAAAACAAATTAGCTTTTGTTGTGAACCTAAAGGTACGCCCCAGTGAAAATAGCGGCATACAACTTACCTTTTGTGGCGATTAAATAGGTCTCCACAGAATGTAGTCACTGAAAAATGTGGTGGGTAAAGGTGAACAATTGCTTTCCATCCGTTGCAGCTCATTGAGTTTCTTTTTCCCCTATATCAAACGCCCATTCCTATATATTGACGGAAAGATCTTCGTCAAATACTTGAATTTTCTCTATTTCTAGGATTTTTATCCAAAGATTCTTTTGACCTTTTCTCCCTTGTAAATGTGATCGTATCTCGATCCCTGTATCGACATATACCGCTGAATTTGCAATCGTATATGGTAACAAGATGATAGTATTATAATTTTCCAGGATGCATGTGTGATAGAGTGTATGAGTCCACCAAACTGTATAAAGACCTGGTCCTGTAACAGTTCCCGCAGTACTAACTAATGAAACAGTAAGTAAATGAGACACATGATTTTTACGTGGAAAAATCTCTACTCAAGGGGATAAAAACCACGACCTACACTGATAGGATTTCAACTTTACTAACTTGCAATACACCTATTGTTGATACCCAACTTTTTCCTATAATATTTTTTCAAATACATATATATACCTTTAAAACTATGCATTTGCATCAATTGACATTTTTCCATAATTCTACATTTTTAGGGATTTTTAATTAATTTATCTCAATATTTTATTTACATAAATAATTATAAATTGCATCACAAATGACTTTATAACATTTCATGGTTTAATTTTGTTGACTATATTCATATTAAGCTTAAATTATTGCACAAATAGCCACATTTACATTTTTGGGTTACAATTGCAATAACTTTGTAATTATAGCCCATGCATGCATTATTACATTATTTTACCAGAAAATAGCTCATCGTATTTTTAAAACATTGAGTAATTATTTTAAAGCAATTCTATGCACGAAAATTATTTTTTTATAATCTATTAATTATTTTATAAAATATTTTTTATTAATTGTTTGGTAACAAATAGCCTTTTATTTTTCAGACCTGACCTCTGTAAAGCCAGCCCAAAACCCCTTAATATTAACCCAAAAGGTTAGCCCAAACCCCTTAGGACCAATATCCATACCCCGACCCAATAGCCTCGTTCAATCGTGGTCGTTGATCATTTTTTATCAACGGTCCACGATGACCCTTACGTTAATTAACCCCTAACTCACCCAAACCCTCTTCATTCTTTCCAGACCACCGTCATCGTCTCCCATCATCTCTCAATTCTCTCTCAACCTAACCCTAATCACTGTCACCGGCGAAGACCACCCTTCTATGGTGCTCCTGTGCATTCTCTAACCACCCCTGGTCTCCTACACTCCATGGCTCGTCGATTTCATGGGTCCTTGAGAAGATCTCAAGGAAACCCCACTGGTTCTGGTTTGAAACTTGCATTCTCAGGACATTTCTCTTTTGTAAGTAAGGATTTCTCCTTGTTTTATTTACGAATCCATGGGTCTTTTGGCCGATTCTCTTTACTTCCGCTATTCTCTGAAAACCCTAGTTCGACACTGTCGATTCTTCTTAGATCTTTATTTGAGTATTATTAAGTGTTTTCCTAAAAAAAATCTCTTGTTTTAATTAATTATTTTTTATTTTTATCACTCTTTTTAAACTAGGGTTCATCTCAAACTGTTCTTCGAGGATTTTTCTAACTTCTCAGTGTTTAGTTAATTGTTCCTTCATCATCTTGACTAGTTTTCGCATGAATATTCAAACCCTAGTCGATTCTGTGATATACTGATTTATTCAACTTTGTTTCGCTACTTTGGATATTTTTGTAATACCAGTCGCATTAGTTTACTCCGGCTTTTTTACTTAAATATTTTCCCTGTTAAAACCCAGTTTCTTTGGGATTTTGCCCTAATTGATCTTTGTTAGGGTTCGAACCAACTTTTCTTGTTAAACCCGGTATTTCTGTGAAGTTTTACTCATTTATTTTCTATTTATGGAACCTGAGTGATTCTTTTGGTAAAATCAGTATTCTTTTGAAGATTCTTACTGATTATTTCCTATTATTTTGCCCTGTTAAAATCTGTGTGCACAGATCTTATTTGTTTCCTTACTTGTAACTTTAATTGGTCACACTTGCCTTAATTAGTCGTCCGTATGATTTTGGGATTTTTATTGGTTCCCTATTTGGTATAATTTGGATTCCTTGCCTTAATTAGCTCCCTTGTTGTGACCGTTAATTGATTACCCCAAATTAAGGGGTCTATTCTGGACTCCCTTATGTGAATTGATCCTGCGATTATTTGACTGCCCTTAATTGACTGACTTCTGATTATCTTTACCTTATTTGTTCTACCTCCTAAGTACTATATATACACTCTTATTTTACCTCAAAAATATGCACAGACACACACAAAAACTTTCTCTCATCTCTCTCTCTCTGCTACTTGTGCTCATTGCTTGTCTAGCCGGCTGAAAGCCAATGCTAGACTGTGAAATTCTACCTACTTTACTTTCTGTTTTGCTTCTTTAAATGGTATGTTTCTTCTCCTAATGTCATTCCTTCTAATATGAAGTTTAAACCTATGTGCTCCTTGTTGCTCCATAGTTGTTAAATCCATGTCTCTTTCTGCACTAGTTTAATTGCTTGTGTACTTAATTCTATGTTCTTTCATGTTTGCTGCTTTGATCTGTATGCTTAAGTTTCATCCTCTCTTGTTCATTGTTTTAATCAACATGTCCCTTCTGCTTGAGTATTCAATATGGTCTTAAAAAAGTTTGTTTACTTTGTGTCTTCCCTGTTCTGTAACCCCAACTAGTATGGCTAGTTTGTGTGATTGAATTTCTGTGGCTCTTTATGTATTACTCAACATGACTACCTTTGTATCCAGACCTATGTCTCAATGTGTTTAACCAACATGTTTAACACAGTGCTTAAATCTTGTGCCTTCTTGTCTTTTGTCTTAAGTAGCATGCTTATCCTATCACTAAGTATGATTGTAAGATTTGAGTGATTCATGTTTAGACCTTAAATCAGTATGTCCTAGTTAATTCCTGCCTGCTCTGTGTCCCTATTAACTAGCATGAATGCTTTCACCCTTCTTCTTATGTGCTTTTGTTTCAAACGTCCTGTGTTCCCAACCCCTTGCTCCCTTTTGTGTAATTGTTTGTTCACCTAGAACTAATTAACAAGCTGAAGTCGGATCTGGGCGATGTGATGCTTTGTGACTATGTTGTTATTTGCTGAACCTTCCTTTCCCTCATAATGTTTTCAACATGTTTTTGACTCCTAATATGTTTTCTAAACTATTGCTACTCCTAAAGTATTTCACTCCTAAAGATTTTACTTCTATACTATGTGCTAAATTATTCCAACTATGTCAAGAACTCTCACTTCTGCTCTTAGAATACTTAGGATCCTTCCCCTCCAGTGTGTGTACTGCCTAGGAATCCATGAGATTCCTCCGAACTCTGGCACACTGCGGCTGGCCCTTCCACACTGCACAATGACTACTTCTTTTAAAAGGATCTTGGTGTGAGCACTGCCCGGGGTCCCTGAGGTTCTTGGGAACTCTGACGCACCAGGATACTCCTTATTGGACACTATGAGATATGGTACTTTGGACTTGGTTGAAGACCTGGTTCTCCAGGTTTAATTTGGGTCTATTCAAGCTCCCTATATCATAACTCTGTTCATTTTGTAATTCATTTGTTATATGGTCTGTAAGAATAATCCTTGTAAATAGATATTGGGGAAATTAGTAAAAAAGAAAGGGATTCTTATATAATTTTTATGGGGAAATTGGGTAGAAATCATGCCCTTAGGATTATTATGACTATTGCTTGCATTAGAAATCATGTTCTTAGGTATATTTTATTGCATTAGAAGCCATGCTCTTAGGATTATTTGGCATATTAAAAAAACATGTTGTAGGTGAATTATGACAGTTGTTTTGAAATTCTTCTTTCTAAATTTCTGCATAACCATGCCCACCTAGGAATTATGTTACTAAGCTACTACTGTTATTGTATGACAAAAGACGTTCATTCTCCTATGTGCATTAGAAACTATGCTTTAGGGATTCTATTGCACTCGCTTTAATACCACACATGCATCGTGTAAATCAACAATATCATACCTATAAGAGTGTTTAAAAGCAATCCCAACACCTAGATATCATATTATAGAGATAAATGTGTATAAAACCAGTTCTGTAATATTCAGCACCTAGACAACATGCCTATAGGACATAGCGAACTCAACTGTCTCTTTAGAATCGCTTGTTAGTACTAAGAATCTGATAACAATAAGATATCATGTTTATAGGACATCCCAGATTTACACCCAAGCAAGCATGTGGGGTAATTAAACTCTTATAAAAATGGTAAAATTGTGCTTTGTTTAATTATTTGTGAACTGCCCAGATTCAGCAAGTTCTAAAATCAGTAGGCAAACTAATTAGGTCTCCACTGCCTCGCTTTAATAGATATTGCATATAGTCTGTTTTCATGCTCATATAGATATCCTGTTTTAGGACTTTGAAATGTCTGAAATCCTGCTGTTTGAGACGTGCTATTGTCTGCATACGTGAGGAGGTAAAAGTGAGCCTTTAATTGTTCCTTACGTGAATGTCCTATTTGTTCTTGCTTGTCGCTTAGATTTTCTCCTTTTAAGCACTTTAGGAGAGTCTAGAACCACCTTAATTAGAGGTCTTAAACACCTCCAGGGCCATAAGAAAAGGGACGGGTAATGCACGCCTAGAGCACGTTTAATTAGAATCGCTTATGTAACCGCCAAGGGGAGGGTAATTGGGTAGTAAAGAATATGATGCCCTGTGTGTTAATGCTACATGTAACCCTTCTAATTGGGGAAGGTTTACCGAGTATTGCACAGATGTGATCCTATAGGCTAATAAACCTAGGACCCATTTATTCCCATGTCTTTTTTTTATATTCCATATGTGTACTTAAACTGCTTTATTTTCTTAATGACTAATTCACCAAAAAATGAGTTTAGTCGGGACCCACCGTTGTGGACCTCGAGGGGTACCTAACACCTTCCCCTAGAGATAGTTTCAAGCCCTCACCCAATCTATGATAATGTAGACTGGTTTCATGAGTTACTTGTATTAGGTGCCCTAACGCACCTTAAATCCGATAGATGGCGACTCTTCAACTTCCATACCCCCTTTCCCATAAGGAAAGGAGTTGTCGAATGTCGAAACCCCGATTTTGCAAGAAAAAGAGGGGCGTGACACCTATTACCAGATACTTTGTAATAACTCTATCAAAAAGACTTCAACCTCACTAACTTGTAATACACATATTACAAGCCACTTTCCAACATACTTATTACAAAGACTTCAACTCATGACTAACTCTAGTCACCACACAAACTCTAAGGGTTTATGGTTTTTGGAGGTTCCTAGTAAAATCTTCTAGATAAGCAACTTAGGAATTACAATGAAGAACAAATACAAAGATACAACTCAACTAAGTATATACAAGATACTTGCTATAGGAACTGGTCCATAGTAGTGTAATCTTTGTTCTTGATGCACTTGAGACTTGAATGCTTGACAGATGAACGGTTGGAGTGCTTGAATGAATTCTCAAGTGTTCAAGTGATATTTTATTTTAATGATCTTTGTTAATACCCTTTTGATGACATCACATGGATGATGTAAACAATTGGTTGATACAAAAGCCTTCAATGAGAAGTGACTGTTGCACTATTTCTGCACTGTAGCATGTACAGTGCAGACAGTCACTTTTCAACTGTAGAGTTGACTTCGTACTGCTGTCATGGAAACTCAAGAGATCAAGCCCCTGATTTGATTCTTTATCTTCTGAAGTCATAGCAACTCACATTGGCTGGATCTGTTGATTTGAGTTGTGTACCAAGTGTGTCAGATTCCTTATATGGTTCTTTGACAGTAAGTTTGTTAGATAATCAAAACATAAAGCTAAGGTACAGTAAACCCATCAATTTCCCCCTTTTTAATGATGACAAACTTAGAGATTAAGAACACATGTATAGATCAAAACAAACCAGATGAAGTAACAAGAACTGCACGAGTCCCCCTGACTTTATTCTTCCCCCTTAATTAGATCCATGTTTCAATTATACTTCACCCTTTTGGCATCATTAGAAATAACACGCAAGTAACATAAAGAAGTCTAGCCTGACTAACTAATGCCACATGTGTGCACACAACATGATAGAAATAAGAAACAGAGAAACATAAGCATTAAACAACAAACGAGAATAATTTTTATAAAACATAAGCCTTTGCCATTACAGCAAAGGCAAATTTGGATTGTTATCAACAGGAGCAGTACAAGGAAATTCCATCCATACCACAAAAGAAAAACAAAAACAACTGCCATAGAGTCATCAAAAACAAAAGAGATAATCCAGAGTGTTGGAAGGGTTAGCCTAGGGGACACTAGAAGGAGAGGGATTAGCAAGAGTGTTGAGAACCAGATCAATTCGGGCATTGGCCGACATTTGCTCTGTGAGAAATTTCTCCTTCAGGTTCTCCACTTGTTGCCTGAGATAAACATTTTATTTGGTCAGACGAGCGATCTCCTCATTTGACCCTGGTGTCCCTTGGCTTTGCTGACTCTCCAGAATGGCATTCCTTGCCTTCAAATTTCTAATCTCCTCAGTAGCACTATTTTGGGCATTGATAAGCTGAGAGATTGTTGAAGTGCTTCCTACCCCTCCACCTTTTTCAAAACATTCACATTCCTCCAAAGTAGTTTGAGAGAAGGTTTGCTTCTTGGTCCCTATCTTGGGCTATCCCAAAGGCACATCAAAGAACTTGAAAACATGCGTGAGCAGAAATCTATAAGGAAGACCATTGTTTCCATCTTTGAAAGTTTCCACCTTTTGAATGTGCTCAATCATGATGGCTGGCAAGTTTACAGCGTGGAATCCATTCAGTGCTTCCATCAAATACAGATCAGGCTTAGAAGTGATGGACCTTCCCTCGGCACGGGGTAGAAGAACCTTGTTTACCAACTCAAACAATAGCTGATAAACAGGGAGCAGAGCTTTCTTGTGCACACGTTCCCCCCGCTGGACTGAGTCTTCCTTCATAATAGCATTCCTAAAATTTGAGCCACATACATTCTTGACAGAGTACAAACCACCAGCAGGGACCTTAAGTATGTCCTCAAGCAGAGCAACATCCAAAACAATATCAACTCCATTGACCAGAGCACAAATATGATCAATTTTAACAGGAAAGAAGTCTGCATAAAAACTTTGGACCTCATCCTCACAGACTTTGGGCACATCCACCTTGAACAAATGTCCCCACTGTTGAAACTCGACCATGTCCACTATTTTCCTCATACCGACCATTTCAGAGATTTCTAGGTCAATGGTACGACCCCACAAAACCTTTTGGTACCTCAATCATTCCTTAGCAGGCATACTTTCACGTTTCACTCTCTTTGCAGAATCAGGTTCCCTCACAATTTCCAACTTTCTTTTCCCAGAATTCACACTCGATTTACCCTTTCCACTTGACTTCACTAAGACATCTTCATCAGACAATGACTGTTCACCCACTACTTGTTTCAGCTTGTCACCACGTTTCACTGACTTTTAACTTAGCGTAGCAACACCTTCCTTTGAAGCATTTTCAGCAAATCGCTTCTTTTTCTGAGACCTTTTACCCAAGGAACTTGGTTCTTCTGTTGCTTCCTCATCCACCTTCACTACAGGAATGTTCTTGTCATATACAACCTCTCCATTTTTCACCAGCCCCTTCTTCTTCTTCTTGCCACTTCTTTTAGTCTTCTGCAGGGCAGACTCAAAAGCCTCATTTGCCTATAACCTAGTGGTAGGTCGCTTATGAGAGGGCTTAGGAGTGGCTACTGGCCTTCTTCTGGAAATGAACGCATCTAGAGCCACATTATTCTGATCTTCTTCATCACTAGACTGCATGGTAGGAGCCAAAATATCCAAAGGCTCATCATCAAGGTGAGGAGAAGAAGCAGTGTCAAAACCAACCTGGGAAGACGATCCTTGACCTGTTTCCTTAGGAGAGGGGTCAGGTCCTTCAAGAAGGGTCCTAGTAGTTCCTTCTGGTGCATAATTTTCAAAGAGCACCACAACTTCTTCTTCCTCTGACAATAGAGTCTCTTTCCTCTGAGTCTCAAACATAGAAGTGGCGACCCTATACACTATACCCTCAGCAGAGATAATCAAAATGTTTTCTGTGTCTAGAGATTCCATGGGTGCAACAAACTCTAAGACAAGGGCACTTGAAGGCTGATCAACACTAACCTCATAAACCTTTTTTGCCTGTGGAGTCTCACTTTGTTCTCCATCCTTGTTGTGTTCTGCGAAAATCTCAGGCGGCAGAGACAAGAGGCTATCAAGTTTGGGGGTTTCTGAGTTCTCAATACCTTGAGAGAGAGAAGGGTCTGAGAGAGTGATGAGAAAAATAGAGGGTGAAGGAGAATCAGGTTTAGGAGTATCATCTGCAGTGGTGATGGAACAGGGAATAGTGAGGGGTATTTTAGAGGAGTCAAGGGTTTTGTCTGGGGTTTTCTCGACTATGGTAGGGATTATCGGTTGATTTTTAGCCATGGTGGAGAATAATTTTGAAAGTTCTGGAGAAGGGCTGAAGAAAGGGAGAGAGATAGAGATAGAGAGAGATAATTGTTCAAAGTAATGAGAGCGTTTTAATGGGAGAAGAGACAATTATGAGGGAGAGAGAAACCGGTTCTGAAATGGCGGTAGTTTTGTGGGGAGTTGCAACGTTTCAGATGGAAGTGAAGGGATTTGAGAGAAAAGACGTGACATACAGGATCTGAAAAGGTTGATGACATATCACTCGATTTTTGTTTCCTTTTAAGATATATATGAAAAGGCACAAGACTACTAACCTATGGTACAAGAACCAGGTTCTTGAACTGTCTTTCAAAAATTCTCAATCCTCTTCTACCACTCATGCGTGCGTCTATAGCTTCTATAATCATCATGCGTCTCTACCTGAAATGGTATATAAGTGAGTTAGACTTGGCCAGAAAATACTTTAGCTAATGTTACCTGAATGTGACTTTCATAGCTATATGGTGGGAATCAGGTTCTCAATTAGACTTTAATAGCCTCAGCTCCAATCTATTTCTCTCAAAAGGTTCTTTGCTCAGTGCTTTGGTAAAGATATCTACAATTTTGGACTTCTGTACTACAGAACTTTTTACAGATAAGCCATTTCTCCACATTGACCCCAAAAATCTAATGTCTCACATCAATGTGCTTGGTTCCTTTATGTTGAACCGGGTTCTTGGCCATGTTGAGTGCACTAGTGTTTTCACATAGAAGAGGCACACAGTCAGTGTGCACAAAAAAATCTTCCAATTGTACTTTGATCCATAGGAGTTGAGCACAGCAGGAAGCTGCAGCAACATAATTTGCTCCAGCTGTTGAAAGAGCATATGAGTTCTACTTCCTTGTGTCCCATGAGATTAGACATGATCCTGAATGGTTGTATTGAACCAGGTCCTGTTTTGCCTTAATATCTCTCAAAATTCTCTTGGTGACCTTCAGATGAGATTCCTTGGGATTTGACTGACACCTTGCACTCTTCTCTCAGCTGCCTGGTTCCTCTCCATCTGATGAGGAAGGGACTGTATTGTCTCTACTTGACTCCTTCACTTGACTCATCATGTTTGCATTTCCGTTTGCCATATCAATGACTTCACCTGGAACTAGAAGAGGCTCTCCATCTTGACCTCCCTTGTTACTTTTCTTAAAGGAAAGGTAGGATTCGTCAAGAATTACATGTACACTCTCCTCTACAAACTGAGTCCACTTATTGTAGACCTTGTAGGCTTTTCTTTGACAAGAATATCCCAAGAAGCTTCCTTCATCACTCTTGGAATTGTCAAATTCTGTTCCATGATTTGATCTTATGCAGGCTACTTTCGAGTCCATCTTCACTTGATTTTTCTTCATAAAGGCTTTTTCCTCCTCTTCTTTGCATACTCATAGCGCCACAGAAATCCATATGAAGGGGATCAAGTGGTTTTGAGGTGCTGACATCCTTCTTTGGCTTAAATGAGGCTTTCACATGCTTCGCTCTGGCGCAAGCATCACAACCTTTGTACTCCACGAACTTTGACTTGGGCAGACCACGCACCAGTTCCTTCTGAACTAGCTTATTCAACAGAGAAAAGCTTGCATGCCCCTGTCTTCTATGCCACATCTCAGCATTATCATTAGCTACTTTCAAGCAACGCAGATCACCACTTTGTAGGGACTCAAGGTTAGCAACGTAGATGTTCTTGTATCTTTTGGCCACCAGTACCACTTCACTCGTTACTAGATTAGAAGTTGTGCATATCTTTGACAAGAAATCCACTTTGTTTCCCTTATCACATATTTGAGAAACACTCAAGAGACTATACTTGAGGCCTTGATGTAGTAAACATTCTCAATTGAGTGAGTGAGTGATTTCTCGATTTTCCAACTTCAAGAATGTATCCCTTTCTCCCATTTCCAAAGGATACACTTCCTCCTTGCAGGGCTTTTAGTGAACGAAAGTTCATGGTGTTCTAAGTCATGCGCCTTGAGAATTTACTGTCCATGGACCATTGTTGACTGCTTCCTTTCATTGTTCCCTGCACAAGGAAATCAAGAGTTAGATTTAGGAACCCAAGAAAGTTTGGGTCCCTTGTAATAATCAAGAGGATAAATAAGTGCTCTTTTAGTCCATGCAGGTAACATGCGTTTTTTATGAGAGGAACCTGGTCACTTTTCAGAAGTTACTCTTTCAGCAAAAACTTTGTTTTTCTGAAGAGATTCAACCCTGGCTTGGCAATTTTCTTTGAGATGCCCATTGTTCCCACAGTGGGTACACAACCAATTATCGGGTACAATAACATATTTGCTATGAGGGTTGTAAGGAGTTCTCTCCCTTTGAAACCCTATTCCCTTTCTATTTCCTCCATTGTTAACGTACATGGCAGTAATAACATCCGAGAACCAGTTTCACTTAAGAGACTTTTCAAGGTCATTTTTTACTCTTTCCAAATCTGCTTGAAGTTGTCTAGTTTTCTAAGTTCAGCACATAAATTGATTTTTACAGCATTTAATTTGTTTTTCTAGATTGATATGTGCTTCACTAGCAACTCATTTTCCTCTATCGGCCTATTCAGACACACATTCTGCTTTGAGCTCCTCTATTGTTTCCTTCAAATCTATAATCACAACTGAGAGGTCATCTCTATCTTGTTCTAAAACATCAATTTTCTCCACTAAGTTATTATTTTCTTTACTGAAATTTTCAATGGTTTCTTTTAACTCAACATCTACTACCATCAAATCATCTTTTTCATGTCCTACACTAGTAATTTTTCCATTTTGAATTATCTTTTCATTTCTAGATTGCTTATGGTTTCTTTCAGATCAACTATACAAACTACCAAATCATCTCTAGTTTCTTCAACATCTCCTAACTCTATGGTTAAGGCATCCTTATCATCTACAAGAATGTGATAGGCATCAATTAACACATCTGCTAAATGTCATGAGTTTCTTAGGAGAGTAGGATTTCAGATTTCTCTAAACATCCCCGAAGTTTACCTCATCATTGTCATCATTTTCATCATTGTCTGATTGATCCATCAAAGCAAATATTGAATCATATTCATTTGTTCCACTTTCAACTGCCATCATAGAGTTATCACCTACATCAGTTTCCTCTTCAGACTCACTGGAGGAATCTCCCCATGCCGCAATATCTTGCTTTACAACATTGTCAACGGTATTTTTTCTTTTGAAGAGTTTGTCAGGAACCAGGTTCCTCTTTGCTGCTTTATCAGGGTTGTACTTGAAGTGTTCTTGCTTCAGGAGAGGGAAATCTTTGATGAAATGCCCTGGCTTTCCACATTTATGACAAAGGTCATAATTCTTTGGTCTGCTGGAACTGCCTCTCTTTGGTATCCCTCCATTTCTTATGACCATCTTCTGAAACCTTTTGGTAAGTAAGCCATGTCACTGTCCTCCTCACTTGAGTCATTGCTTTTAGCTTTGAGTACCAGGTTATTTTCCTTATTTGGCTCTCTTTTTTCACTATCCTTATTCTTCTTCATTTTGTAGGTTTTCATATTTCCAACTAGCTCATCTATGGTCAACTCCTGCAGATCCTTTGCTTCAGTAATGGCATTCACTTTACTCTCCCATGAGCCGAGCGAGAAACTGAGAATTTTCCTCACGAGCTTGTTATGAGGAATGATTTCACAAAGCGAGTGTAGATCATTTATGATGGAAGTGAGTCTTGTGTGCATGTCTTGAATGGATTCATCGTCCTTCATTCTGAAAAGTTCATACTCGGTGGTGAGAATGTCAATCTTGGATTGCTTTACTTGAGTGGTTCCCTCGTGAGCTGTTTGCAACGCTTCCCATATCTCCTTGGCATATTGAAAAGTTGAGTAACTATTGTATTCATCAGGTCCTATACCACACACCAAGATCCTTTTAGCAAAAAATTTCTTTCCACAGCTTTTCTGTCATCATCATTGTCCCTCCTGGTTTCCGGCACCCTAACAGCAGGTTCTCCTACCTTCTTCATTGGAACATATGGGCCGTCGCATATAACATCCCATAGCTCGAAGTCTTCCACCATTATAAAGTCATGAATTCGAGTTTTCCACCAGTTGTAGTACTAACCATTGAATCTCGGAGGCCTGTAGGTTGATTGTCATTCCTCAAAGTTTGGTGGAGCAGCCATCTTAAGGATCCTCTCTAGCTGTTAACCTTTTAGAAAGAACCTACTCTGATACCAATTGATAGAGTGTATGAGTCCACCAAACTGTAGGTCCTGTAACAGTTCTCGCAGTACTAACTAATGAAACATTAATAAAATGAGACACAGGATTTTTACGTGGAAAAATCCCTACTCAAGGGCATAAAAACCACGACCTACATTGGTAGGATTTCCACTTTACTAACTTGCAATACACTTATTACAAGCCACTTTGTAATAAATCTATTACAAAGACTTCAATCTCACTAACTTGTAATACACCTATTACAAGCCACTTTGCAACATACTTATTACAAAGACTTCAACTCATGACTAACTCTAGTCACCACACAAACTCTAAGGGGTCGTTTGGTAACCGGTTAGAGAGGAGTTATCACTAATACATGCATAACTAATCCCTGCATTACTTATTCCTGCATAACTAATACCTACATAACTAATATATGTATAACTAATACCTGCATAACTCTAACCATCAACCAAACGACCCCTAAGGGTTTATGGTTTTTGGAGGTTCCTAGTAAAAGCTTCTAGATAAGCAACTTAGGAATTATAATGAAGAACAAATACAAAGATACAACTCAACTAGGGATATACAAGATACTTTCTATAAGAACTGGTTCGTAGTAGTGTTGATCTTTGTTCTTGATGCACTTGAGACTTGAATGCTTGACAGATGAATGGTTGGAGTGCTTGAATGAATTCTCAAGTGTTCCAGTGATATTTTATTGTAATGCTCTTTGTTAATACCCTTTTGATGACATCACATGGATGATGTAAATACTTGGTTGATACAAAAGCCTTCCCCAATGAGAAGTGATTGATGCACTATTTCTGCGTTGTAGCATGTACAGTGCAGGCAGTCACGTTCCAACTGTAGAGTTGACTTCGTACTGCTATCAGGGAAACTCAAGGGATCAGGTCCCTGAGTTGATTCTTTATCTTCTGAAGTCATAGAAACTCACATTGGATATTTGGGTTGTGTACCAAGTGTGTCAGGTTCCTTATCTGGTTCTTTGACAGTAAATTTGTTAGATCATCAAAACATAAAGCTAAGGTACTGTAAAACCATCAATATGGTATAACTACAGCAATCTGAAGTAAACTATTGAACAACCCTTCTTTATTTTCATCAGACCAGTAAACACATATAGTTTCATGAATGCAGGATCTATACCTGAAAGCAGCCCTAGATTCTATATTCAGAGTTGCCTTTGGAGTTGAGCAAGACATCATGTGTGGTTCAAATGAAGAAGGCAAAAAGTCCAGCGACACATTTGATAATGCAAGTGAAATGAAACTTTGGAGATATGTTGATAACTTGATATCTTCTGGAAGATTAAAAAAACTCTTAACATTGGAGCTGAATCCAAGCTAAGGAACAATATAAGAACTGTTGATGCATTTGTTTCCACTTAAAATTTATCGTAGGTGAATCACTTGTTAGCTTCTATTTTTCTTTAAAAAAAATTAATTGCTTAAACCTTATAGTTTTTGCCAGTTGCAGTGGAAGAAAGAAGACATTTTGCCAAGGTTTCTGCAATTACCTGGAGCACATCCGGTAGGAAATGACACCAAAAAATAACGATAATAATAACATTGCAATAATATTATTTGTAAGCAGATACACGAATTGTCTTGAGTCGTATTGGGCACTGTCCTAAGAAACTTTCAGTAATGTGAAATATTTCCCCAAGAGTAAACAATCTCATCTCTATTTATTTAGAGGATACAGGAATCAGCAAAATTAAATAATACCAGCAAATTTGGAAAGAGGAAATAAATACAGGTTATAAAAGAAATTGGAACACGCAAAAGGCTAGGCGTAATTGAAAATGAGAAGGCATGTAGTGATGATCAAATAATCATTAGAAATCATGAGAGAACAAAATATTTATTGTTGTGAATCTTCGAATGGTATAGGAAGTGGGTATTTATAGTTGTAAGAATTGTATAAGAAAATGACAAATGTTCATCTACTTGTCAAAAACTTTCCGTGCAAAGAGACATTTGGGAGGGTCTCTATGCACTTGGCCATAGCATCAAGGAGATCAAGCCACATAACCATTTATGTAGCACTTATCCACAAAAATATTCAAATACTACCACAGATTCAAGGTATTTGCGTGACATTATATTAAACTTCATTATAGCAGGCAAAGATACAACAGCAACCACCCTTTATTGGTTTATATATATGCTTTGCAAGTACCCTCATGTATAAGAGAAAGTAGCACAAGAGATTAAAGAATCAAAGAAACAAGATGTAACAAACATAACGGATTTTGTAGGACGCAAAAGTATGCATTTCTGATGACACTGTTACGTTTTTATTAAGGGGTGTGAATGGAAATGAAAGAGGTACCTCTTGATTGCACCTCTTCATCTCACCATTTCATTGTCTATAAATTTAGAGGATTGGCCTCATTTTTCAGACATGGAAAATCTGAAATCATCTCCCCTCTTTTCTACTTTATTGCATTAATTTTCTAAATAAATATAAGTGTCAAGTGTAATTTGCTCCATTTGTTGAGTACGCTGAAGTTCTGTAATTTGAAGTGTCATTATCACAGAATAGTTATTCCGTTCTATCCTGGGAGGAAGTAATCTGCATACCTTGGGCAACGGGGATTAAATTCCTTAAGGACATACTGTGAATTCAGTGGGCTTAGAATTCTTTTACGATTTGTTTATGAACTAACATTTCCTTACTTCTCTGATTTTTCTAATTTTGAACAAAGTAATACCAACAATCTTAAGGAATTTAATAAGAGATTACTGTTAAGATGAATTGCTGAAAAAAAGAAAATGGAGTGGAAGTCGTTTGATTGCTATGGAGAAATAGCGAATCAAAACTGTCCAAGATGGTCGATGGTGGAATCCCTCTAGGAGAATAATTTTTAATTGAACAAATTTATTTTATTTAAGAATGCTCATTATAAATAACACATGTTATGCATATGGATTGCTCAAAGATTCCAGAACGATGCCACCCACAACCATGAGTTGCTTTGGCATACTTGAAGTTACTAATTGTTGAGGTTTTTAAGTATTAATAGCTTAAAATAGGGTGAATGGGAAATGGAGGAAAAAATAAAATATTTGAATAATATTTGAGGTTCCCTCCTTGATTGTCCCACATGGGAAGAGGAAAAGGTTTTTGATTGGTATGTAAGCAATTGCTCTTCTTCTAGCTCATAAAGAATTGAGAAGAAGGAAAGCCTCGCGCCATCGTCGCTCGCTCGACCTCGGCCTCGGATTTGGTCAAATCGATCGATTGATTAATTTTTGGACCAAATTATTTGTTAATAGTAAATATTAACAGAAATATTAATATTAAATCCATTTCAGTTATCCAATATTCAGTTTTCTATTTTTGTAACAGAAAATTAACTACCCTTAAATTTTCCCTCTTTATTGTTGAGTAAATATCCAATTATATCATGGCATTTATTCTATGATCGTTTTGAAAAAACAGCCATTCTGAAGAGTTGCACCTCTTTAGATTTCAGCCCAACTTTGGCTATAAATACAAGTTCATTCTCTCAGATTTTACATTCTTCTGAGTTCTCCTCCTTTCTTCTGCATATTCTTAACTTCAAAGAAAGCAAAAGTAAGTGTGATTTGCTACTGAACTTTGTGTTAGCTGAAACACTGGGGTTTGAAGTACCACTACACCAGTGTGTAATTCGTTCTATCCTGTGAGGAAATAATCCATAATCTTGGGTACTAGGAGCGGATTAAATACCTTAAGGAAACACTATGAATTCAGTGGGCTCGAATTGGTTTTGTTATTTTATTTACATTTCTGTTTATGTTATTTTATTTTCTCCAGAATTGTTTTACAAATACAGATTACTAACAAGCTTAAGAAATTTAATATTTTTTTTGTATTTGTGTTATATTCATTGTTTCTGGAGATTAAAACCATTGTCGTTTTGTACTCTATTTGAGATTAAAATCTACGTGATTTTAACGTTTGTTTCATTCTTTTTTACAGAAAACGGCGAATGAAAACGGAAACCAATCTGTTACGATGGTAGTTGCCAATGCCTCAACGAGCCGAACAACACCGGCAGCATTGGCACCGACTGAGAAACTGGAAAATTATTCGGGATTGATTTCAAGCGCTGGCAGCAAAAGATGTTCTTCTACTTGACTACTCTAAGTCTCCAGAAGTTCATCAAGGAAGATGTTCATGTGCTGTCAGATGAAACGCCAGAGACTGAACGCTTTCTCGTGATTGAGGCGTGGAAGCATTCAGATTTTTTGTGCAAGAATTATATTCTAGCAGGCTGGAGGATGCTTTGTATAATGTCCACAGTGGCGTGGAAACGTCAAAAGAACTGTGGATATCGATTGAAAAGAAATACAAAACTGAAGATGCCGGGTTGAAGAAGTTCGTAGCTGCAAAGTTTTTGGACTACAAAATGGTAGATAGCAAGTCTGTTATTACCCAAGTCCAGGAATTGCAAGTGATTATTCACGATCTCCTTGCTGAAGGTATAAGTAGAATTAATACTAATATTGGTAGTATTAATTTTATTATGTTTACTAATAGAATTTTCATTGAAGGTCTTGTCATCAATGAAGCATTCCAAGTAGCAGCAATGATTGAGAAGTTGCCTCCATTGTGGAAGGACTTCAAAAATTATTTGAAACACAAACACACGGAGATGTCCCTTGAAGATCTCATCGTTCGGTTGAAAATCGAAGAGGACAATAAAGTTGCTGACAAGAGAGGTCGTGGAAATTCAACAATAATGGGAGCAAATATTGTTGAAGATAACAAAAAGAGGAAGAAGGCTTCTGGTCCAAGATACAACCCAAGAAAGGAGCGGTTCAATGGAAACAACTACAACTGTGGGAAAGCCGGACACAAATCTACGGAGTATCGTGCTCCGAATAAAGACAAGAAGAAAGGTCAAGCAAACATGGTTGAAAAGAATGATGATGTTGATGACTTGTGTGCCATGATTTACGAATGCAACTTGGTGGGCAATCCTAAAGAGTGGTGGATTGATTCTGGATCCACTCGCCATATTTGTGCTGTTAGAGAAGCTTTTGCTACTTATGCTCCTGTTGGACCCGATGAGACGATTTCTATAGGAAATGCTTCAAAGGCCAAGATTGAAGGATGTGGGAAGATATTTCTCAAAATGAATTCCGGCAAAGTGGTGACTTTGAACAATGTCCTTCATGTTCCCGAGATTAGAAAGAATTTAGTCTCTGCTGGACTTCTTATTAAGAATGACTTTAAATGTGTATTTGTATCCGATAAGGTTGTAATAAGTAAGAACAAGATGTTTGTAGGAAAAGGTTACCTAACTGAGGGCCTTTTCAAGCTAAATGTAATGGTTGTTGAAAGTAATAATAAAATTTCAGCTTCGTCTTACTTACTTGAGTCAAATGAATTATGGCATGTACGTTTGGGTCATGTCAATTATAAAACCTTGCGAAAAATGATTAATTTGGAAGTATTGCCTAAGTTTGAGTGCGACAAATCAAAATGTCAAGTATGTGTGGAATCTAAGTTTGTTAAACATCCTTATAAGTCAGTTGAAAGGAATTCAAATCCTTTAGACTTAATTCACACAGATATTTGTGACATGAAGTCAATACCATCTCGCGGTGGCAAGAAGTATTTCATAACTTTTATTGACGATAGTACTCGATATTGCTATATTTACTTACTCAATAGTAAAGATGAAGCAATAGACGCATTCAAGCAATACAAAAGTGAAGTTGAAACGCAACTTAACAAGAAAATCAAAATGATAAGAAGTGATAGGGGTGATGAATATGAATCTCCTTTTGAAGAAGCATGTTTAGAATATGGAATTATTTATCAAACAACGGCCCCTTACATGCCCCAATACAATGGGATTGCGGAAAGAAAGAATTGTACATTAAAGGAGATGATGAATGCATTATTGATAAGTTCTGGTTTGCCACAGAACTTGTTGGGGAAGCCATTCTTATGGCTAATCGAATACTAAATCGAGTGCCCCGTAGTAAAACACAATCCATTCCATATGAAAAATGGAAAGGAAGGAAGCCCAACTTAAATTATTTAAAGTGTGAGGGTGTTTGGCAAAAGTGCAAGTTCCTAAACCCAAAAGGGTAAAAATAGGACTGAAAACCGTTGATTGTGTTTTCTAGGATATGCGACTAATAGTAAAGCATATCGATTTATGGTTCATAAATTAGAAAATTTCGACATTCATAATAATACGATTATAAGATCAGATAATGTTGACTTCTTTGAAAATATATATCCGTATAAAAAGGAATGTGAGTCGATTGATGAAGGATCTAAACGACCTCGGGAAGAAATAAAAGAAAATACATTTAATCAGGAGGATCCAAGACGTAGTAAACGTCAAAGAACGTCTACTTCATTTAGACCAGATTTTGTGACTTTCTTATTGGAAAATGAGCCTCAAACATTTAAAGAAGTTATGTCTTCTTCGAAATCATTATTTTGGAAAGAGGTAGTCAATAGTGAAATAGAATCCATATTGAACAACCATACATCGAAATTGGTTGATCTTCCTCCTGGAAATAAACCGTTGGGTTCTAAATGGATCTTTAAGAGGAAAATGAAAGATGATGGCACTATTGACAAGTTTAAGGCAAGACTTGTGGTCAAAGGATATAGACAACGAGAAGGTCTTGACTATTTCGATACATACTCTCCAGTTACAAGAATTACGTCCATAAGAACGTTGATAGCGTTAGCTGCAGTTTATGGTCTTGAAATTCATCAAATAGATGTTAAGACGGCCTTCTTAAATGGAGAGTTNTACTATTGACAAATTTAAGGCAAGACTTGTGGTCAAAGGGTATAGACAATGAGAAGGTCTTGACTATTTCGATACATACTCTCCAGTTACAAGAATTATGTCCATAAGAACGTTGGTAGCATTAGCTGCAGTTTATGGTCTTGAAATTCATCAATGGATGTTAAGACGACCTTCTTAAATGGAGGGTTGGAGGAAGAAATCTACATGAAACAACCTGAAGAGTTTGTGGTTCCAGGTAAAGAAAAGAAGGTGGGTAGCCTTGTTAAGTCCCTTTAAGGACTAAAACAAGCACTCAAACAATGGCATGTGAAATTTGACCAAATAATGTTGTCAAATGGTTTTAAAATAAATGAATGTGACAAATGTGTGTACATTAAAAATGTTCCAAATCAGATAGTCATTGTTTGCTTATATGTGGATGATATGTTGATAATGAGTAATGACATTGCCAACATAAATGCGACTAAGCGCATGCTAATTGGCAAGTTTGATATGAAAGACTTGGGAGTTGCTGATTTAATTCTGGGAATTAAGATCCATAAGACTTCTCAAGATCTGTCATTGTCACAATCTCATTATATTAAGACAGTACTTAAAAAATTCAAGCACTTGGGCTTTAAAGTTTCAAAGACTCCAATTGACGTGAATCTTGCATTAGCAAAGAACAAAGGCCAAAGCATATCACAATTGGATTATGCTCGTGTGTTGGGTTGCTTAATGTACATAATGAATTGTACACGACCAGATATAGCTTGCGCCTATAAGTAAATTGAGTCGATATACGAGCAATCCAGGTCAATCTCATTGGATGGCCATGAAGCGAGTTTTGGGGTATTTAGTACATACCCAGGACTTTGCTTTGCACCACAGTAAATATCCTCCGGTCATTGAGGGATACTGCGATGCAAATTGGATCACCGGATCAACTGATTCCAAGTCCACAAGTGGATATGTATTCACTATTAGTGGAGGAGCGGTATCTTGGAAGTCGTCCAAACAAACATGTATTGCCCGCTCTACAATGGAGGCTGAGTTCATAGCCTTGGATAAAGCCGGTGAAGAAGCTGAATAGCTCTGAAATTTCTTGGAAGATATTCCATTTTGTCCCAAACCGTTGGCATCAATATGCATACATTGTGATAGTCAAGCGGCAATTGGAAGGGCTGAAAGTGTTATGTATAATGGTAAATCTCGTCATATACGACAAAGACATAAAACCGTTAGGCAGTTACTCTTTAGAGGAATTATCACGATTGACTATGTAAAGTCAAGTGATAATGTTTCGGATCCACTTACAAAAGGCCTAACTAGAGAGGTAGTTGAGAAATCATCAAGGGGAATGGGATTATGGCCGAGAACAAGTCATAGTGGCGGTAACTCTACCTAGAAGACTGGAGATCCCAAGATCTAGGTTCAAGGAGATCAAACAAAGTCATTAATGACGGTTCAACATTGTTAACTAAACTTTTGGTCCATTCTCGTGATGAGTGTTCAGTACCAAGGATAAAGCATTAAGGTTTTTTAATGATTTCTAAATTTGATAGGGGTATATTAAATAGTGTATCTACGGGATGACACGTTTAGGAATCACCTATGTAAGTATGAAGTGTTAGTCTCTTCAAGGAGAATTTTTACAAGGCCAGTTCTCTATGCACTTATGAAATCAGGCGGTGTTCATGGCTGAAACGAACACAACAATGAGAACTAACGACGGTTAAGGGTTGGTTGGGTGACTTGTGGTTTTCTAGGTATACACTAAAGTTTGACGGTTCAAAGATATCAAATCTACCGATTGATCGAGTATATCTGACATAAGTTCACTACGGAAAGTTCAAAGGGAAACCTACTTATCCAGATGCAATTAATCCTTGCTTGCGAATCACACAGTTTTTCAAGCATACTTCTGTGATATAGCCAATCCCCATTTATGTGGGGGATTATTGGGGTTTTTAAGCATTAATAGCTTAAAATAGGGTGAATGGAAAATGAAGGGAAAAATAAAATATTTGAGTAATATTTAAGGTTCCCTCCTTGATTGTTCCGCATGGGAAGAGGAAAAGATTTTTGATGGGTATATAAGAAATTGCTATTCTTCTAGCTCATAAAGAGTTGAGAATAAGGCAATCCTCGCGTCGTCGTCGTCGTCGCTCGCTCGGCCTCGGCCTCGGTCTCGAATTCGGATTCGGATTTGGATTTGGATTTGGTCAAATTATCGATCGATTGGTTAATTTTTGGACCAAATTTATTTGTTAATAGTAAATATTAACATAAATATTATAAAATATTTGTTTTAATAATAAAATATTAATATTAAAATAAATATTAATATTAAATCCATTTCAGTTATCCAATATTCAGTTTTCTGTTTTTGTAACAGAAAATTACTACCCTTCAATTTTCCCTCTTTATCGTTGAGTAAATACCCAATTATGTCATGGCATTTATTCTATGGCCGTTTTGAAAAAACAGTCATTCTGAAGAGTTGCACCTCTTCATATTTCAGCCCAACTTTGTCTATAAATACAAGTCCATTCTCTCAGATTTTACATACTAATTTCTGAGTTCTCCTCCTTTCTTCTGCATATTCTTAACTTCAAAGAAAGCAAAAGTAAGTGTTATTTGCTACCTAACTTACTGTTCGATGAAACACTGGGGTTTGAAGTACCACTACACCAGTGTGTAATTCGTTCTATCCTGGGAGGAAAGAATCCATAACCTTGGGTACTAAGAGGGGATTAAATACCTTAAGGAAACACTGTGAATTCAGTGGGCTCGAATTGGTTTTGTTATTTCATTTACATTTCTGTTTATGTTATTTTATTTTCTACAGAATTGTTTTACAAATACAGATTACTAACACTAATTAGAAGGAAGGAATGTCACACAGTGACAAAGTCCAACGTTATGGAGAAATTATTTCAGAATTTCTGGTTGGAAAAAAAAAATGATGCAATCTGCTTAGTTTTTTTGTATCTTAAACAATGCCAAAGGCATACTTTGCTTAAACAGTGACAAAGTCAAAAACAAAGAGTGAGATCATCACATACTCACAATCAGAGACTAATCAAAAGTCAAAAGTCACGTTTTGACATGAAGAGTTGCAAAATATATTTACTCATCTCTGCAATGAGTAATAAAGGGGGAGAATGATAAAGAATTTTGCAAATTCGTCATCACAAAAGAAAATAATGTGATAATCATGTACTAATAAATAGGAAAAGAGTCTTAAGGCATGAACCTAAATCACCAAACCAAACTCGCTTCTTTTGAGGGCAAGCCCGGGAAAATTTAAGTGGCTATACAAAATCAGAATCCTAAGTCATGAAGCATAAATTGGCTTCGTCCAGTTTTGGTCCAAAAGTATATGGGTGATTACTTTTTGTTCTTGAGAGATGGTAATAGTGTCAAATTAATGGATCGAAAAGAATTTAGATATACACAAGTGGCTCGATCTTTTTAAAGCGTTAAAGGGTTATAATGGTTTAGTTGAAAAAACCATTTGAAAAGGGTATTAAAATTCTCGTGATTTTCTACTTCCTTTATGGAGACTAAAAACTGCGTGATTTTCTACTCCTGCTTTGAGTTTAAAGTCTTCGTGACTTTCTACTCATTTGTCAGAAATTAAAGTCTAAGTGACTTTATACTCGTTTTGGAGATTAAAATCTTAGTGATTTTCTACTCTGATTTATTATTCGGTTTGAAGATTAAAAACTTCACCGTTTATTAAATTTGATTGTGTTACATATTACTCAGTTTGAAGATTAAGAATTCACCGTTTATTAGATCTAATTGTATTAGATGTTACTCGTTTTGAAGATTAAAAACTTCATCGTTCATTAATTCTGAATGTGTCAGATTTGTTTGAAGATTAAAAACTTCACCATTTATTAATTCTGGCTCTATCGTGACACAACAACAATTCTTGTGGTTGGCTCTACAACGTAATAGGGGCATCGAATATGAATCTCCTTTTGAAGAAATATGTTTGAAATATGGAATTATTTACCAAACAACAGCCCCTTAGTCACCGCAATCTAATGGAATTGCGGAAAGAAAGAATAGATCGTCAAAGGAGATGGTGGATGCCTAGTTGATAAGTTCTGGTTTACCCAAAACTTGTGGGAGGAAGCTATGCTTACAGCTAACCAAATAATTAATCGAGTTCCTCATAGAAAAATGAAATCTATTCCATATGAAAAAAAATGGAAAATAAGGAAGCCCAACTTAAATTATTAAATTGCGGGGGTGTTGGTTCAAGTTCCTAACCCAAAAGGGTAAAAATCAGACCGGAAAATGGTTGATTGCATTTTCATTGGATATGCAAGAATAAGTCATATCATTTTTTAGTTCATAAATTAGAAAATTTCGACATTAGTACGGTAATTAAATCAGATAATGCTGAACTCTTTAAGAATATATATCCGTATAAAATGGAATGTGATTCGTCTAGTGAAATATCTAAGCGAACTCTGGAAGAAGCAAATGAAAGTACGTTGAATTGGAAAAATTCAAGACGTAGTAAACGTCAAAGGATAACTACTTCCTTTGGACCGGAATTTCTGATATTCTTGTTGGAAAATGAGCCTCAAATGTTTAAAGAAACATTGTCTTCCTCGGAATCATAATATTGGAAAGAGGCAGTCAATAGTGAGATAGAATCCATAGAAGTAATCATACTTGGGAATTGGTTGATCTTCCCCCAGGAAATAAGCCTTTGGGTTCTAAGTAGAGAAAATTAAAGTTGATGGTACTATTGAAAAATATAAGGCAAGATTGATTACCAAAGGATTAAGACAACGAGAAGGTCTTGACTACTTTGACACATACTCACCGGTAATGAGGATTATATCTATTGGGATGTTAATAGCATTAGCCGCTGTGTATGGCCTTGAAATCCATCAGATGGAAGTAAAGACACCCTTCTTAAATGGAGATTTGTAGGAAGAAGTTTATATGGAACAACTTGTGGTTCCTGGAAAAGAAAGAAGATGCGTCGACTTGTTAAGTCACTTTACGGACTAAAACAAGCACCCAAACAAAGACATGTGAAATTTGACCAATTAATATTGTCATGTGGATGATATGTGGATAACGAATAATAGAAAAGGCACATCACATTTGAAATGTGGGGGCATTTATCCTATGCATGATAAAAGTCAATATTAGACATGATGTCTATATTCCCACGAATAGTGAAAATCAATATGGTAGTCGATAAACTCATTATTTGTTCAGTCTTAGTGAAGACTAGTTGAGTGAAACTACCAATTCGGAAATTGGTCACTTGCCTTTCTTGAAAGGTTGTTTCTTTCTTGAAAATTTATATTGTTTAGCTCATTTATGAAAGGAAGTAACTTCGAAGGTTGCGACTTTTCATGAAAAGTGTGTTTGCATGTTTTGTATAAACATGACCGTTCATGAACTGACGTATTAATATGTTGGTCTATAATGAGGTGAACCAACAGATGAACATGACCAAAATCCATTGCAAGTTGGATTTGTTTTATGAATGAAGGTGCTATAATTTGCATTCATATAGAAGTATGAATAAATAGCATATAAATACTGGAAAATGGCGGAGTGATTGCAAAATGTGTTAGCTATTAAAAGGTTGTGGCAACAACTGATGCCAAACATTCCAGCTGTTGTTATATTATACTATTGCTACATTAAGTGTAGTCAATAATCTGATATGCAATAGAAAGTCGAGAAGTATTAGTCTACGACATAAGGAAGTTCGGATTGAATTGTCATGACAATAAAAAGAGTGTTGAGATATTTGAAATATACTCCAAATTATGCTTTGCACTACAATAAGTATCCCGCGATAATAGAGGGATATAGTGATGCAAATTAGATCATCGGTTCAATCGATTCTAAAAAGCTGGTGAAGGAGCGATGTCTTGGAAATCATCCAAACAAATGTGCATTGACCGCTCTACAGTGGAGGCTGAGTTTATAGCCTTAGACAAAGCCGGTGAAGAAGCTGAATGGCTCCGGAATTTCTTGTAAGATATTCCATTTTGGCCCAAACCTTTGGCACCTACATGTATTCATTATTATAGTCAAGCGGTAATAGGTAGGGCAGGGAGTGTTATGTATAACGGAAAATCTCGTCACATTCGACGGAGACACAATACTGTTAGAAAACTACTCTCTAGTGGTGTTATCACGATTGACTACGTAAAGTCAAGAGATAACGTGTCGGATCCACTTACAAAAGGCATATCTAGAGAGGTAGTTGAAAGTTCATCGAAGGGAATGGGGCTAAGGCCTAGGACAAGTCATCATGGCGGTAACTCTACCTAGACTGGAGATCCCAAGAGCTAGGTTCAAAGATATCAAACAAATTTATGAATGACGGTTCAACATTGTCAAATAACTCAACTCATTCTCGTGATGAAGACACTGTTCAGAAATCAAGGTAAAGCATTAAGGTTTTTTGATGAGTCAATAAAGCATAAAGCTTTTTAATGATTTGCTAAGTCTGGCAGGATATGATCAAATAGTGTGTCTATAGGATTACACATTTATAAATCACCTATATGAGTGTGAAGTGTAACCCGTTTTAAGGATAATGAATTAAAGGCCCATTCTCTAAGCACTCATGAAACCAGGCAGTGTTCATGACTCAAACGAACACAACCGTGAGAACCAAAGACGGTTAAGGATTGATTGTGTGACTTGTCTAGGTATACACCAAAGCTCGACAGTTCAAAGATATCAAATCTACTGATTGACCGAGTATATCCGACATAATTTCACTACGAAAAGTTCAAAGGGGAACCTACTTATCCATATGCAATTAATCCTTAATTGTGAATCACATAGTATTGTCATGCATGTATTTCCACATATGTCCATTCCACATTCATGTGAGGGATTGTTGCATTTTTATTAAAGGGTGTGAATGGAAAATGGAAGAGGTACCTCTTGGACTGCACCTCTTCATCTCACCCTTTCATTTTCTTTAAATTTAGATGTGTGGCCTCATTTTGCAGACATGAAAAATCTGAAATCATCTCCCCTCTTTTCGACCTTGTTGCATTATTTTTCTAAATAAACCTAAGTGTCAAGTGTGATTTGCTCCGTTTGTTGAGTTCGCTGAAGTTCTGTGATTTGAAGTGCCGCTATCACAAAATAGTTATTCCGTTCTATCCTGGGAGAAATTAATCCGTATACCTTGGGAAACAGTGAGGGGATTAAATTCCTTAAGGACACACTGTGAATTCAGTGGGCTCAAAATTATTTACGATTTGTTTATGAACTAACGTTTCCTTACTTCTCTGATTTTTCTGATTTTGAACACAGTAATACCAACAGACACATTAACGGATAGATACAACGTGAACAAAGGGGACATGGTTTCTTACCAACCTTATGCGATGGCAAGAATGAAACCTTTACTTAAAACTTTTTTTTATTCCCTATGTGTTTTTATCACGTGCTGGATTGGGTTTTGCATTGATATACCCATTCTCTCCCCATCTCCATCCCCATCCCTTCTTAGAAGGAAGTACTGTTAAAATATTGTATTTGTAAAATAATTCTAGAGAAAAAATAACGTAAAAATAGAAATGTAGAAGAAACAAAATTTAATCCGAGCCCACTGAATTCACAGTGTTTTATTAAGGAACTTAATCCCCTCCTAGTACCCGAGGTTGTAGATTATTTACTCCCAGGATAGAACGAATTACACACTGGTGTAGCGGTAATTCAAACCCCAGTGTTTCAGCGAACACAATGATCGGTAGCAAATCACACTTAATGTTGCTTTCTTTGTAGTTAAACAATGCAAAAGAAAGGAGGAGAATTCAGAATTTCGTATGGAAAATCTGAGAGAATGGACTGGTATTTATATCTAACATGTTGAGTTCAAACGAAGAGGTGCAACTCTTCAGAGGTCAGTTATGACTGTTCATGTAAAACAGCCATAACATAAATGGCCATTTACGCAAATTAAAATAGTAATTCAATACGTAGAGGAAAATTAATTTTCCATTAAAAATAGATATTTTATATTATTACGTTAATATTTATTAACAAATAAATTGGGTCAAAAAATTTAATCGATCAATCAATTGACCGAATCTATACCGAAACCGAAGCCGAGCCGAGCGAGCGAGCGACGATGACGGCGCGAGGCTTGCCTTCTTATTAACTCTTTAAGAGCTAGAAGAAGAGCAATTGTATATATACCCGTCAAAGTCTTTTCTTCCTCCAATATGGGACAATGTCCCTTTGTCAAGGAGGGAAACTCAAATATTTTATTTTTCCTCCATTCCCCATTCACCCTCTTTGAAGCTAAAATAAGCTTTAAAAAACCCAACAATCCCCAATATGAATGGGGAATGGCTATATCATGGAAATATGCATGAAAAAATGTGTGATTGGCAAGCAAGGATTAATCTCATCTGGATAAGTAGGTTTCCCTTTGAACTTTCCGTGGTGAACTTATGTCAGATATACTTGGTCAATCGGTAGATTTGATATCTTTGAACCGTCGAACTTTGGTGTATATCTAGACAACCATAAGTAATACAATCAACCCTTAACCGTCTTTGATTCTTATTGTTGTGTTCGTTTCAGCCATGAACACCGCATGGTTTCATAATTGTGTAGGGAATTGGCCTTACAAAATTCTCCTTGAAGCGGCTAACACTTCACACAATCAACCCTTAACCGTCTTTGATTCGCATGCCATTGTTTGGGTACTTGTTTTAGTCCGTAAAGGGACTTATCAAGTCTACATACCTTCTCTTCTTTACCTGGAACAACAAACCTTTCAGGTTGTTCCATGTAGATTTCTTCCTCCAATTCTCCATTTAAGAAGGTCGTCTTAATGTCCATTTGATGAATTTCAAGACCATAAACTGCAGCTAATGCTACTAACGTTCGTATGGATGTAATTCTTGTAACTGAAGAGTATGTATCAAAATAGTCAAGACCTTCTCGTTGTCTATACCCTTTTACCACAAGTCTTGCCTTATATTAATCAATAGTGTCATCATCTTTCATTTTTCTTCTTAAAAATACATTTAGAACCCAACGGTGTATTTCCAGGAGAAAGATCAACCAATTCCCATGTATGACTGTTCAATATGGATTCTATTCCACTATTGACTGCCTCTTTCCAAAATAATGATTAACGAAGAACACATAGCTTCTTTAAATGTTCGAGACTCATTTTCCAATAAGAAAGTCACAAAATCTGGTCCAAATGAAGTAGACGTTCTTTGACGTTTACTACGTCTCGGATCCTCCTGATTAAATGTTCTTTCTTTTGTTTCTTCTCGAGGTCATTTAGACCCTTCACCAATCGACTAAAATTTCTTTTTATACGGATATATATATTTTCAAAGAACTCAGCATTATCTGATTCTATTACCGTATTATTATGAATGTCAGGATTTTCTGATTTATGAACCAGAAATCGATATGCTTTACTATTGGTCGCATATCCTATGAAAATACAATCAACGATTTTCGGTCCTATTTTTATTTTACCCTTTTGGGTTTAAGAACTTGCATTTTTGCCATACACCCCCACACTTTAAAATAATTCAAGTTGAGCTTCCTTCCTTTCCATTTCATATGGAATCGATTACGTTTTTCTATGGGGTACTCGATTTAGTATCCGGTTAGCCGTAAGAGTGGCTTCCCCCCACAAGTTATGTGGAAAACCAGAACTTATCAACAATGCGTTCATCATCTCCTTTAATGAATGATTCTTTCTTTCCGCAATCTCATTGGATTGGGGCATGTAAGGGGCCGTTGTATGATGAATAATTCCATTTTCTAAACATATTTATTCAAAGGAGATTCATATTCACCACCCCTATCACTTCTTGTCATTTTGATTTTCTTGTTAAGTTGCGTTTGAACTTCATTTTTGTATTGTTTGAATGCGTCTATTGCTTCATCTTTACTATTAAGTAAGTAAATATAGCAATATCGAGTACTGTCGTCAATAAAACTTATGAAATACTTCTTTTCACTGCAAGATGGTATTGACTTCATGTCACAAATATTTGTGTGAATTAAGTCTAAAGTATTTGAATTTATTTCAACTGACTTATAAGGATGTTTAACATACTTAAATTCCACACATATTTGACATTTTGATTTTTCTCATTCAAAATTAGGCAATACTTCCAAATTAGTCATTTTTTGCTAGATTTTATAATTTACATGTCCCAAACGTATATGTCATAAATCATTTGACTTAAGTAAGTAAGAAGAAGCTGAATTTATTATTCTCAACGACCATTACATTCAGTTTGAAAAGGCCCTCAGTGAGGTAACATTTTCCTACAAACATCTCATTCTTACTTATTACAACTTTATCAGATACAAAAATACACTTAAACACGTTCTTAACGAGAAGTCCAGCAGAGACTAAGTTCTTTCTAATCTCGGGAACATGAAGGACGTTGTTCAGAGTCACCACCTTGCCAGAAGTCATTTTCAGAAATATCTTGTCACATCCTTCAATTTTGACCGTTGCATAATTTCCCATAGAAAGCGCCTCTTCGTGTCTAACGAGAGCATATGTAGCAAATGCTTCTCTAACAACACAAATATGGTGAGTGGCTTCATAATCAATCCACCACTCTTTAGGATTTCCCACCAGGTTGCATTTAGAAAGCATAGCACACAAGTCATCAATATCTTCGTGCTTTTCAACCATGTTTGTTTGACCCTTCTTCTTGTCTTTCCTTGGAGCACGACAATCTACAAATTTGTGTCTAGCTTTCCCACAGTTGTAGCAATTTTCGTTGAACCGCTTCTTGCTTCGGTTGCTTTTCGATCCAGAAGCCTCCTTCCTCTTTCTATTATTTTGAGGAGCATCCTCAACAATGCTTGCTCCCATTATTGTTGAGTTTCCACGACCTTTCTTTTTAATAGCTTTATTATCCTTTTCGATTCTCAACCGAACAATGAGATATTCAAGCGACATCTCCTTGTGTTTGTGTTTCAAATAGTTTTTGAAGTCCTTCCACAAAGGAGGCAACTTCTCAATCATCGCTGCATCTTGGAATGCTTCATTGATGACAAGACCTTCAATAAAATTTATGTTAGTAAAAATAGTATAATTAATACTTTCAACATCAGTATTAATTCGACTTATACCTTCAGCAAGGAGATCGTGAATAATCACTTGCAGTTCCTGGACCTAGGTAATAACAGACTTGCTATCTACCATTTTGTAGTCCAAAAATTTAACGGCAACGAATTTCTTCAACCCGACATCTTCAGTTTTGTATTTCCTTTCAAGCGCAATCCACAATTCTTTTGACGTCTCCACATTACTATAGACGTTACACAGATCGTCCTCCAGTCTGTTAAGAATGTAACTCTTTCATAGAAAATCACAATGCTTCCACGCCTCAGTCACGAGAAAGCATTCATTTTCTGGAGTTTTGTCAGGCAGAACAGGAACATCTTCCTTAATGAACTTCTGTAGACTTAAAGTCGTCAAGTAGAAGAACATCTTCTGCTACCACCGCTTGAAATTAATCCCGTAAAATTCATTTTTCTGCCGTTGCCAATGCCCGTATTGTTCGGCTTGTCGACGCATTGACAGTCACCATCAGAACAGTCTGGTTTCCGTTGTCATTCGTCATTTCTGTAAAAGAATGACACAAACAAACGTTTAATAAACGTCGAAGTTTTTATATCTTCAAACCAAATAAAAATGAAGTAGAAAATCACGTAGATTTTAATTTCCAATGGAGTAGAAAATCGTCACGAAGGCTTTAATCTCCAAAACATAGTAGAAAACCACAAAGGTTTTAGTCTCCAGAACAATGAGTATAATAAAAATATAAAAAATAATTAAGTTCCTTAAGCTTGTTAAAATACTGTATTTGTAAAATAATTCTAGAGAAGAAAAATAACGTATAAACAGAAATGTAGAAGAAACAGAATTTAATCCGAGCCCACTAAATTCACAGTGTTTCCTTAAGGAACTTAATCCCCTCCTAGTGCCCCGAGGTTGTAGATTATTTTCTCCCAGGATAGAACGGATTACACACTAGTGTAGCGGTACTTCAAACCCCAGTGTTTCAACGAACATAATGATCGGTAGCAAATCACACTTACTGTTGCTTTCTTTGTAGTTAAAACAATGCAGAAGAAAGGAGGAGAATTCAGAATTTCGTATGGAAAATCTGAGAGAATGGATTGCTATTTATAACCAACATGTTGAGTTCAAACGAAGAGGTGCAACTCTTCAGAGGTCAGTTATGAACGTTGACGTAAAACGGCCATAACGTAAATGATTTACGAAGATTAAAACAGGAATCAATACCCAGAGGAAAATTAATTTTTCGTTACAAAAAAAGAGAGGATAATTTAATATTAATTTTCCGTTTAAAAAACCGGGATATTTAATAATATTACGTTAACATTTACTATTAACAAATAAATTTGGTCCAAAATACTAATCAACCAATCATTTGAGCGAAGCCGAAGCCGAGCGACGATAACGGCGCGAGGCTTGCCTTCTTCTTAATTCTTTAAGAGCTAGAGGAAGAGCAATTATATATATACCCATCAAAAGTCTCTTCCTCCTCCAATATGGGACAATGTCCCTTTGTCGTGAAAAACTCAAATATTTCATTTTTCCTCATTTTTTCATTCACCCTCTAAGCTTTAAAAAAACCTAACAATTACTAATAGTGTTTCTAAGGTCAGTAAACTATTGCCATGGAACGTCATGCAGAACCATATCCGGATTATTTAATCAGTATAAATTTTCGTCTTACTTATACTATATTAGTTTCCGGAATAAAATTCTGCATAACCAATATAGTCTCGGTATAACTGATCCAGCTTTAATTTCCAGTATTAAACGCCGCATAAGTCATGTAGAGTTTAGTACCAAAAACCAAACATTGCATTACTACTTCCGGTACATCTTACACGAGAATTTATCTACACCTCCAGTTTCATTTTGTGTGGTGGTATTTGATTGAAGATGCAGTTTAAGAAAAAGATGAAAACTTCTGAAATTATTGTTCTAAACGTAAAATCTTTTGGAATTGTGGTTCGAAACGTACCAAAAGACAATTGTGTTAGTATAAAAGCTTGTTATCAAGAGTAAAATAGAAACTTAAATTAGTGCTCACAAGCATAGAGATTTAAGGATGCTGACTGCTGATGTGAGGACAAACGAGCAAAAACAGCAGAGCAAGTTGTAGACTAGTTCAACTTTACGCTGTGTCTAATGCTGAGACGCCATATTGATGTTCAAACCTCCAAAATCCAAATCTTCTTCCAAGGGGATAGGGACATCTTCTTGTGTTTATTCTGCAAGTTTCTTTCAGTTTATTTACTACATGACTAGGACTTTGATTTTTCCCTGCTCCCACCTAACAAGAATCCAAACCATTTCCCTCTAAAAAAATCTGCTTGATTATTCTAGCAAGAACGAAAAAGATTGGCGAAAAGATTCTTGGGCATATCTCTTTTGTACTCTGTTTAGCAAGAATGCTTGCTCGGATCGGATGGGAACAATTTTCTGTATTTGTCTTTGCAAGCAAAGGAAAATTTTATATAAGGAAATTAAATAAGATACTAATCTAAGATTGTCCACCTGGAATTTGAATCTACCACCTAAAACAATTGTTGAACCCCTTTTGCTACTTTACCAGAATTTTTCCTTATGTTAAGTAGATTCAAATATTATAAAAAGAATTCATTTTCCCCATTCCACCACACAGCGTAATTTTTCGAGGAAGGGAGATTCCAACCCTATCATCAACTGCCCCTGTCACTCTGTGCATGTGTTTTAGATAGCTATATAGAGACGGTTGATGGTTGTTGTCCCTCCATTATACAACCTATTGGTAAAAATGGATATTCTCTATACTATCTTCACCTGTATAGCGATCCTCTTATTCATATGTGTCGTTCCCATTTTAGTTTTGATAGTAAGGATCTATATTGGCAAGTCAATCAGAAACCCCAAATATGCACCAGTGCTAGGAACTGTGTTTCATCAACTCTTTTACTTCAACAGACTCTATGATTATCAAACAGAAGTGGCTAAAAAAAACCCTACTTCTCGGCTTCTATCGCCGGAGCAGAGTGAAACATATACAACTGATTCAAGAAATATTGAACATATTCTTAAGACCAACTTCAGCAAGTACTCCAAAGGCAAGCGTAATCAAGAAATTCTGAGGGACTTGTTTGGCGAAGGGATTTTTGCCGTAGATGGCGAAAAATGGAAGCAACAGAGAAAACTTTCAAGCTTTGAGTTCTCAACTAGGGTTTTGAGAGACTTTAGCTGCACAGTTTTCAGAAAAAGAGCAACCAAATTGGTCAGCAAGGTTTCTGACCTCTCTATTTCCAATCAAGTTTTTGATATGCAAGTAAGTTATTCAACAACTTTCTTTAACACTTCCCCTCAATAATTTCACTGGTTAGTTGTTATTACTAGACTATGGCACCATATTTGTAGGAACTGCTAATGAAAAGCTCCCTGGATTCAATATTCAAAGTTGGCTTTGGAGTTGATCTGAACTGCATGGATGAAACAGGAGGAGATAATAACAAATTCATCAAAGCCTTTGATGACTCGAATGAATTGACATACTGGCGCTATGTCGATCCATTCTGGAAGCTTAAGAGATTCTTCAACATTGGCTCTGAATTCCTCCTTAAAAAGAACATCAAGTACATCCACGAATTCGTTGATGAACTGATAAGAACAAGGCGCAAACAGCTAGAAATAAAACAAGATTCTGTAAGTCTTATTTTGTTATTATTAGAACATTTCCATCTTCTAAAGCTTATGAATCTTTTTTCCGTTGTGCAAGATGGATAAGGAGGACATACTCTCAAGGTTTTTGGTAGAGAGTAAGAAGGATCCAGAGAAAAAGAATGATCAATATCTCAGAGATATTATACTGAATTTCATGCTTGCTGGCAAAGATAGTAGTGCTAATACTCTTTCATGGTTTTTCTACATGCTTTGCAAGAATCCCTTGATCCAAGTAAAGGTTGTTGAGGAAATAAGACAAGTTATTGGTTATAACATAAGGGATAGTGAAAGTGTAGATGATTTTGTGGCAAGTATTACAGAAGAAGTCCTAGAAAAAATGCATTATCTTCATGCAACATTGACAGAGACCTTGAGGCTATACCCTGCAGTCCCAGTGGTAAAACATTTGTTTAAGAAAACACAATTTTTCATAATCGAAACCAAACTACTCTATCATTTCTACTTTCTGTATCTATAGATGACTATTTGTCATATCCAACATGTTATTTGTTGACACTCAGGATGGCAGGTGCGCGGATGCAGATGATGTTCTTCCTGATGGCTTTCATATCAGAAAGGGGGACGGAGTCTATTATGTGTCCTATGCAATGGGGAGAATGCCTTACATTTGGGGGAACGATGCTGAGGATTTCCGACCTGAAAGATGGTTGAAGGATGGGATTTTCCAGCCAGAGTCACCATTCAAATTCACAGCATTTCATGTAAGTACTAAACTGTCATACTTAGTGTGACTCCTGAATTGATATAGGTGATCACTGAGGCTATATACTATATAGTTTGTTTTTAAGTATAGTTTCAGAAAATAGGAAATTATGCTCAAAGATGTCAAGTTTTAGTACAGACCTAACGGAATATATAGCAGTTTGCATGCTTTGATCTCAAGGAGTTATCGATTCTTTTGGCCTGTCTTGTATATAATGTGTTATTATACCACTCGCACGAGGGCTGCATCATATTATTATTCTCTAATTTGTTGGTTTGTTTGATTTACAGGCTGGTCCACGAATATGTCTAGGCAAAGATTTTGCTTATCGACAAATGAAGATTTTAGCAATAGCTCTTCTTCATTTCTTCAGGTTCAAATTATTTGATGACACGAAAGAAGTAACTTATAGAACCATGTTTACACTCCACATCAATGAAGGGCTTCCAGTTCTTGCAGTTCCAAGAAGAGGATGAAATGCAGAAGGCACTTTGATTGTCATCTTTATAGCTAATGTACAGAAGTCAAGTCAGTCCATTTCTGCCGTTTGAAAAATAAAAAGTTACAAATATTCACAACTTTGTGACTAGAAAGTGAATGCTAATATTTCATCAGGTTCTTGATTTCTTCATAGAAGTACGGAATGGCTTGATATTAGTTAAATATTGTACCCTGCATTCCATATTCAAAAGTTGGCTTTTTTTTAGTGAACTTGAATAACAAACTAAAAAGTAGGAGTTGAAATTATAATAAATTACGTTGTCCAATTTAGTGTTCTTTTATAACAAATTTAGTGAATTAGTAATGCAAAACATACATGTGTGTATGTATATATTATTGGATCAAACTCATTCTGGACTCACTGTTAAATTCGCTTCTAGCACGGGATAAAGTTTGATGGACTAATGCAGACGATACCCTATAAAACAGATTGCACAAACATGGCTTTAGAAATACTGGATGCTTGACACTAGGGGTGAACATAGGTTCGGTTGGTTCGGATTTTTTAATAATCAAACTAAATCAATTGTATCGGATTTTTAAATCTATAAACTTAACCAAACCAAACCAACAGAAGCCAAATTTTTCAATCTCGATTTTTCTGGTTTTCTCGGGTTTTTCGGATTTTTTTTCCCGATAAAATCTTCTTAGCACAAAATATAACTTGTGCTCCAAAAATTTATTTGGTACTAGTTGGATACAACTATATAAGATGTTACCCAAGAAAATAACACAAACTAATGTGAGATGAGTCACGACATATACTAAGATATTCAACAATAAAAATAATAAAATCGCATAAAATAAATATTTTCTAATTAATAAGCCAAAATGAAAATGAATATAATTTGAAAGTAATAAGTCTCGCTAAAATAAGTACGACGAATGAGTACTAAGTATTAATTATATAACTAAACGATAAAAAAATTAAGTTATGTATTTTCTTTGTCTTAAATTAATG